>JAFMSR010000004.1:4678730-4700262 GCA_022818135.1 Saxidomus purpurata
TGAAATATATCCAAAGTATGCCAATTGTCGATTCCAAAATTCAAAACAATGTCAAATACGAATGCTTTTACGTATCACCTTTGCACTGCAATCCTTGATGAGTTTGTACCTGCAACGAAATATGTTAAGCTTACATTTTATTCCAGTTCTCTATTCACAATATTCGTTACCGTTTTATGTTCGTTGCACTTAATTCTAGTATAATATATGCTGTTTTTCTGCACATTTTGCCGGTGTATTAACAGGAGGAAAAACGTGTGTTAACAGGGAAATTCATAAGAAAATTGATAAGATACTGATTAGACACTGAGGTTTAATTAAGACATCAGAAAGAGTGTGATACTTTTGAATACTTCACTTCAACACTTGGCGGACAATGCTGCCCGATAGATGAAATAAATGTCCAAGTATTTGCAACGGAAATGGTGATGAAAGGCAAGCTGTGAATTCAATATCAACTGGTCAGAAAATTATTTGAAAATTTAAAAGAGGCATGTAATATGATTAATATCAGAAGATTGAGCAAGACTGATTTAATCCAAATTGAATTTCATCAGAGGAGTTCTACAATATCTGCACATACTATACAACACTTAATTAGTAATATTTATCTCACTGTTGGCAACAAGTTAGTAATATTAATCTCACTGTTGACCACATAAAATACAGCTTGCTCAGACAAGTATGTACTATCATCTTCAATCATTATTTCTTTGGGTGATACAAAAATAAAAAGAGAACAAAAAAGGTTTTGTGTTGTTGCCAGTTTTTAGAAAGACCTTCATAGGTGTATCGAAATGCATTGACTTCACGTCTTGTGTTAATATATGTATTAACAGGACGCATCAGCCGATATGTTGATGCTCATATAAATCATAAAGAAGAACATGACTGTGTTGCTGTTGAAGTTTTCCTTATTTCACTTATATTGTACTATCACTCCATGTCTTGTGTGCTTCCAGGCACTGTAAGGCACATATATCAGTAACTACTTGAAGTATTAATGCAAAACAAACAAGTTTATTTTGAGTAGTCTGGAGCCTGTTTCTCCAGTATTGAGATAAGCTAGGGTACCTGAAAGAACAAACATAGTCAAAATGACACTGGATTAAAGATGTAACCAACAATTTCCTAGTATAACTTGTAAGATATTTACCTTTGCGATAGAACAATTTCAAACTGGAAATTGTCTTTGAGACCACTGACCTTGCATTTTCCTCACAAGACAGATGTTGATCTAAAATAGCCCCAATATATTTGAGTGAATTGGTAGGTTGGATATTTGTTCCATTGCTACAGACATTTAAAACTGACTGAGACCTCAACTAAGGTTTTGATCCAAAAATTATTGACTCGGTTTTACCAAGATGTAGAGAAAGTTTATTATCAACAAGCCACTCATTGACCCGATTTAGCTCATGGGATAACATGGATTTAATAACCGATTTACTCTTTCCAGAAACAATGATACCAGAATCATCAGTATATAACACATGTTTGTTTTTAAACACAGCACTCATGTCATTCACATATATCTAAAATAAAAGGGGACCAAGAATTGACCCCTGAGGTACGCCACAAGTGACTGTAGACTTTTTTGACTGTACACCTAAAACATCAACAAGCTGCTGTCTGTCAGAAAGTTATGATTGAAACCATCTGACAGCATAATTGCTAAGACCTTATCAGCAACAACAAAAATAAGACAAACAGCGTTTTATTTGAGGAGTAAAAAAGAACAGCAAAAATGTCATGAAAGGCATGCACGGAATACTACAAGTTCAAGGCTGTGACATCAAATAGTACCCCTTTCAACATCTTTTTTGTTTAAATGAACGCGTTAGACTGTGTGACGTTTAGATGCTTCGTAATTAATCACCCAGACCATCGTGATAAGATTAGTACGCATAGTGATATACTAGTCGATATATCGCTCAAATGTAAGATCTATTTCCTAATATATACCGGGTAATTGATACATACGTTAAAACCATCATACCTTGTAATTAAACGTTTTGTGACAGAAGACAATAGTAGGTAAATGTTTTTGTAAGAATTTTTAGCTAAAAACAAATGCAATACGGCTAACAATATGGCTAACTGATTATTTTACTGCAACGATTTTGTGGCGCGATGGTTAACGCACTGGACTGTCAATCGGAATGGCCTTGGATTAAATACCGTCTAGGGAACTGGAAATTTCAGAATCTCTTTTCAGTGTTTTATACCATATAGAGAATAACTGGTCGTAAACACAGATGTATCTCGCGTGTATCGGTGCTATACACTGGAAATATTAAAAAAAACAAGGGTTCTATTTGTAAAAGAGCTAGGATCTTGTTCCTGGAATCCCTGTTATTTGCATTTGTCTTTTCAACCTGCGTCTGTAGGGAGTCTTGGTAAGTTAATCCGGGACAGGGTCCATAAAGTAATGTAAGGACTCTGCCCGATGAAAATCCCAGGGTTGACCGAGACTTTAAAATTATCTTAATTAATTTTAACTATATCAAATTTTATTAATTTCTAAAATTACATCAAAGCGAAGAAGACGGACCTATAAGCAGCTTGCTCTATGTTACATTGCTGTTTCTGAAAGTAGGCCCTTGATAACCATGGGAGTTCCAGTTTATAAATGTAGATGAAATACTTTGCAAGATTCTGGTCATTTGCTTATATCTGTAACGTGTTTTGTCACTAAAATGATTTTAGCGTATCAGTTAAATCAAGAATGTTATATGCAGGATCCCTTTTTATTGGGAAATATTTGCACTGAATTCCAGCTTAAGGTAGTTCGCGCTGTTCCTCTGCCAAAATAAAATTTCATCAGATTGACCTGAAACTTGGAGGGATTACACCTGAAGTAACGACCGTTACGGAACTACATCTTTTATTTAATTCTGACGTCGGCTACCTAGCAACAGAATGACGTTAAGACGCCACCTAGCGACACAGTCTGTGTTAGTGCTGTATCGTACGTTTTCTTTATGGTGTGCATTTGTTAATATAGTTGAACATGCGAAACAGACTGTTAAAATGCACCGAAGATTTTGTTAGTAAGCTAGTAGCAAAATTGGTATATTTAACCATCTTTGAGTTAACATTGTTTGAATAGACAGGTTTCCTAACTATAGTTGAATGATTACATATGATTTACAAATAATTTACTGTGACGTTCATTCAACCCATCATTCGTGCGTTTTACATGATAACAAGAATTGAGCCGCTCCTGGAAAAGCAAAACCAAAATAATGGACTTTGCGACCATGCAAGCAGGGTCTGATCATATCCACAATGTGTAAGCTTTCGTTTAATGTTGTCTTTCAGGTATATGATACATGTACCATTTTGACTGTTTTATCGTGAACGGCTGATAGTAATGTCCCTGTAAACTCCCGGTGGAAACAATTTGTTATTGAATGCGAACACCAATAGAAAGTTGTTTTTGCATTTAGATTTCGCGTATATTATGTATTATACCATGATGCAATCGTCATTCAAATTTTAACAATTTCGTTATTAAAGATTTATGTTGTCTTAATGTTTACAATGGCGAAAAAAATACGCTTAAGCCATGCTCAAGTGCTGTACAATGTATACTATTTACATGTTTTAAATATTCCGACTTTGTTCTTTATTCCTAACTTAGTATATGCATAAGCATCAACGTCAAAGGTACATTTCAGTACATGTAGTTTATTTATATGCGCGCAAAGTTGAATCCTAATAATGTACAGGACCAGTGCTTTATTATTTCCTTCTTAAATATGCAAACTTTATCGCATGCAGACTTGATCAGTAGCGGGCTCGATCAAAAGACTTAATAATTGAAAATTCAGTCTTAACCATTTGACCAACGTAGGAATCTCACCGTCAGTAAAATTGTAGTATGCTGTTACATCGTGGTCGAGATGTTCCACCTTAAAACTATCAGACATATTGCAAAATTGTTCAACATTCCTTCCTAAGTACCAATCCTTACGATAATCTATGTTTCAGACCGAACATTTTCAGTGCCTTCAGCGCTTTGATTTTTAAAACTGTAGGGGCGGCTTTGTAGTCTAAGGCGTGCTAACTTTTTATTGCTATGCGACTTCAAATCCTGGTTATACATTAATTTATATACATAACATAGCATACATTTTATTTGGCACAAAATTACATTTACATTTATAGCCAGTTGCAGAATAATGCATACATGTGTGGAGCAAATAACATGACAATGAAATACACAATCTTTATATACTATAATCAGTTCAATATTCAGATAAAATAGACTCAACTAGTCGGGAATTGGTTGTTATAAAATAAATGTATCAGTTGCTTAGTTATGGAACTTATATCCACAGAATTGATACATAAACGTCTTGCAAACAAACGGAGGAATGAAATACTGAAGTAAACAGCAATTGTTTTGTTTTTGGGGTTTAGGCTCGTTTCAATGGTATTTTCAGTTTTAATTACAGCCGTGCATTTTCCTAACCATCGTTCTTTGGGAGGACAAGTGCTTGACCCCCATGCTCCTTTAGAAACTGAAACTAAACTTTTCTCACATAAAGAGTCGTGGCCGGTAAGCAGGGCTCGAATCCTAATGAGAGGTGGCAGTGATTTCAAGTCAGTAACTGTATCCACTCACTAATGGAGGTGATTCAGACAATGTCAATGAGCAATAGATTACCGGGGTAGGCGCGGATCAGTGGTACAGTGGTTGACGTGCTGGACTAGTTATCCATGGATCGAAGGTTCGATCTCCCACTCCTCCACTATCATAACTAATATCGGTGCTGTACACCGCGGGAATGTTAAAGAGTCAGGGGTGTCTATACAACGCGGTAAATTGCAATACGCGGTACTGTATTGCAATACATATTGCTATATATTGAGGGTGAATAACTCTTACAAAAATTCACACTTAGTTATAATATGGTAATAAAGTAATGAATCATTCATTGTGCAAAATAATTAAAGTTTATTTGTTTACCTTTTGAGTTTTGAGATCGAATGATATACTGCCCGTTATTACCAAGTTACTATCCGTCAATGTCGTCACGGAAAAAGCACACACATTATTCAAATGCAAGTTTCAGCTAATAAATGACGGAGAAATAGCTCTTTTTTATTTTCATAAAAAATACCGCGGTACGGGGTGAAGCCTTACCGGTACATATACGTTTAACACGTCTCAAGCGAATTGCAATATACCTAGTAGTACAAAATCTTCTTACGCTGAGTTTACATGTTACCATTTCCATCGTTTATCATAATCAATTGATATTGTATTAATTCGTACAGGTAATAATTTGTTTTATTCAATGTGAACGAAACAAAAATATCTTACATCAATGGTTAAAGTAAGGGTGATAACTGTGTAAGCAGCTTGGTAGTTTTGTCGGGATTCGGGGTTCGAGTCCATGTCAGGCTGTATAACTCCGTCCTGACATAATGATACAATACAGAATGAAAGTGTTGATCAAGACTAATTGAATAATACCGAATGACAATAGTCAATAAAGTACTCTTGCGTTTTCAGTCTTTCTTGAATGGGTTAATAATTTAAGTACAGTCAAACCTGTGTTAAAGACCACCTCCGAATAGAGACTACCCTGTGAATAAAAACCAGCAGGGAGATCACCGAGCACTATTAATATTATAGTAGACACACCTGTGAATAAAGACCACCTGCAAACAAAGACCACATTTGTGGTCTTTGATCACAGGTTTGACTGTACGTAAATAATTCATATCTATCAACAGATATGTTGATATGTTGATACCACCAAATTAATGCTAATTTTAAGTGTAGAATATTTATACTTTCTCGGCTAGTGAATAACGGTCAAAAATTAGATTAGCATATTATAAGAAAAACAAGGATTAAGTTTGTTTTCCTGATACACATGTCGCGACAGATATTTAATAACTATTGAGGACAAATAAGCTAAGTGACCATGATAGTGGCCATAAAGTGATTACTGGCTAAAGTGTGACACAATAGTATTATTTATACCTAACTTTTTATCATTCTTTATTACATCATTATCACAGTGGAGGTGCCGAATAATTTCCGCCCATCACCTGTCCAGTTCCTCAACCCCCCTTAGCATAGCCTAACTGGTCATGGCTGTTACTTTTTAATTCATTTTTGATATTTATGAAACTTCAAGTGTATAATACAAAAATTGAGATTTGACTCAATGACTGATTTAAAAATTAAACATTTCCGAAATGTTTTTATTTAATTGAATGTACAAGTGTTAACAGTCATTCTCTTAGTAAGAACATTTCAGAAACGATGGTCACTATTTCTACCAAATATATTGGACGGTTAAGCCCTGAGAATGATGTAAACGTAATGAAATGTCCTACAATTGGCGAGGAATATATATGCGCATGCGTAATGTCGTTTTCTCGTTTCACACGACGCATGCACAAATGTAATTTCTCGTTTCACGATACGTATGGGCAAAAGTAAATTCTCGTTTACGGTTACACGGTTAAACAAACACTAAATAATGACGTTTTTTTTCACGAAAACGCGTAAGTAAAATCAAATCGATTTAATCATTTCTAATCTTGGGGAAGCTGACATTTAGAATGCTCTAAAGAAAAATCCCAAGTCGAAATAAAAAACTCAAAGGTTGTTCTTTTGTCAGCTTCATAGTAATCATACGTTAAGTACATTTGTTGTATTTATGAAAAAGATAAACGGCTTTGACTATTAACCCGTTAACAACCCACTAAAGTTTGTTTTTGGTCATAAGCTTAATATATATAGAATGCAAATATATGAGAATGTCATGGTGAAGGCCATCATGCTTGATTGGATGATATTGAGTGGAATTATATAACTCTGTGTTGAAGCACAAAGTTACAACTATAAATTTGCATACAAAATATATAAGCTACCTATAATTTGACTTCAATTGACCTATTTCCACCCGGGCAGAACAGTTGTTCTTACGTATATCAAATGCACTGTATTATTTCTCTATTCCTCTTGCTACTCAAGTAGGTAACGAATAAGGAAAGTTGGTGTAAATCAGAAATCGGCTTACGTTTTAGAAACACACATTATTACCTTACTAGATAAATAACAATCTTATATTGAGACTTAACTAGAAATTGTAGTGAAGGTCACGCATGAAAAAATAAGCCAAAATTAGAAATAGCGAAATGATTTCTACTCAATTATTCTCTTAATGATGAGATATATATTCATAAATGTACAACATGTAAAAAGGAAAGTGACGGAATAAAGTATATGGTAGGCTTACATGGAGGCCAAATGTTCATGTTTGAACAAGGCGATCTTTTTAATTTTATTAGCTCAATAGTTAAACAGGAAATTAAATTTTGTAATTATAGTTTATATATAGGTTGACTACAATGATATAATTTCGGACCACCCGGGTAAAAGTGAAAGTTTATTAACAACAATGTTAAAAGTACAGTTAACTTCAATCATTGGTGTTTTTTCTAATGATAGGATAAAACAGAATTGAATGTGTAAGCAGGCAGAATATATGAAAATTATAGGCTAAATAACAGGGAATCAAATCAATTCATATAATTTAATGCTTACTTGTGTTTTACCTGATATTTCCCAATGCGTGATTACCAATCTTAGATACCATACAATTGTCTGTCAACAGCTGTGTTCATATTCATTTTTGCAATTGACCTGAGTATCGTGAACATCCTTCAGGGCTTTCGAAATGACCTGTCCTTTGAACCCGGGTTCTACATGTCGCCTAGTTGGATGAACACCTGACAAAACTGTTATGGTACATGTAAGTGTGAATGAAGTTCTAGGATTTTGTTGTAAACTTGAATAATACTATGCATGCATATATAAGATCGAACTAGGATGAATTTTCACGTCAAAATATACTTCTAGAGGTAGTAAACGGTCAGGATAAAAAGGGCAAATTTAACATAATGCACGGTCAGCTACTTACAAACGTAGAAAAAGCAACAGCACCAAATGATGAATGCAATTCCTATAAGTGTACCAATTAGGGGATACCGAAAATTTCCATAGTTGTCAAACCGTCATTAGATGTTCCTTCATAGCCTGAAACTTAAATGTAAGTAATATAATTTGTACGTATCAGGAAAATAATACATCTGATTCATCGCATTAAACATCAGTAAAATGTTTTATTATATTGAAAGTGAATATGTTCAAATATGTAATGTAACACATTGCTATTGATATAAGTTTGCTTATTATGTTGGAGAATATGCTTGCGCAAGTGACATTCAGAAAGGAATACCAGCGTCTGGTAAATATATATGTATAAATTATAGTACAAATGTAAAACAGTAGTCGGTCTTCGGTTTCTAAATTAGCTTAATTCAATTCAGGAGTTGATTCGTTTCTGTTTAGCCTTTCGATCATTAAGCATGCTAATATGTTCATGCGTTTAAAACTCACGCAGATTTGTGTTAAACAAACTTAATATAAGTAAAACAAAAACGTTTTTCTATTTGAAAGAATGTAAGAACAGCTAATAAATGTACTTGGATAAACTCGTAGATATACATTGTATGCATTGTTGAATATATTTCGGCTGGGTGGAAAACGTTCGTTACAAACAACATTGTAACAACATAATTTTAGGAGTGTTTTCACAATTACACACTGATTGGTTGTGTAACAGTTCCAAATATTATATCTAAAATGTAAATTACGTTTTCAGTCAAAATTACATTTCATGGGCGCAGCCATCTTGTCCGTCCTTCCTACATAGATTTGTTACGTTTATTTTCATTGGTTAAAATTTTTTGAAAGCGCCTTAATTTTACTGGTTCACTTGAGAACCATTATTTAATTGTTTATCTAGTCATGTGATTTTGCATGGGCTTATATATATCCGTGCATTTCTATTACAATTCGCAAATATTCAACCGGTCAAACGGGTATACCATCGAAGCCTAAGTGCTTCATCTTTTCGTTAACTGTTGCTTTTAGCAAAACTATTCTTAATTCTTCACTTATTATATATACTTAATAAAATCATTCTGTTTTCACATATATATTTATATTACATGCAGATCTAATAAATACATTTCTTGAATAGTTACTGTTTGCAACCATACATTAAAGGTCCATTACTAACACCAAATCGAATTTTCTTTTAAATCTGGAATTGTAACAGGAAAATACAGTTTGAAACTAGCTTCAAAAACTTTACAATAGCCTTGGAGTATTTCCCTGTTTGAAATACTGCTGCAAAAAAACAAGAGAATGTTTGTGTATTTCCTTATATTGACCTGGGTGGTCTTTTTGTCCTACTTTCGCTATTATCGAATGTTGTAAACAGTCAGACATATACTTTGCACATCATTGAAAGTAATGTTTTTTAATTATAATTCATAATAGACATGCTTTTGTACTTACAACCTATTTACAGCCTCTCTCTGGGAGAAAACTTTGGAAAATAACAAAGATATTTGAAAAATTGGAAAACCTACTTTCGTTTTTGAAAAGGCAAAATATAATTTTATTAATTCTTTTGTTAAACTCAAATTTTCAACACAATATGGTCATATTGAATGAAGTATGAAGTGTCATATTTTTAATTCTGAGAAGACACCCGTTACAATTACAGATTTAAGAGAAAATTCGATTTGGTGTAAGTAATGGACCTTTAATAAATACAAGTAGCACTGCGTTTGTTGTTTGCTTTTGTCTTGACTAGAAAACCTTATATATATTCTGAAAAGTTATAAATTCGAACCACTATATGATCCACACTTAATAATAAATTCGAAACACTATAGGCTTGTATCTAAGTACGGTTATCACGTCAGTCGCTAGCCCCAGCCCCAGAATTAGACCCTGGTACATTTGTATTAATATCAATTGTATAAGTCTTGATGGAAATGATGTAGTACCTATTAGTGATATGGCAGACGTGTCCTCATGCAAAATACCTCTCTCTTTCGTCAGTTATCATCTGGAATGGGTCTCGAGAGTGTTTGAAGGGCACCGCCTACAACTAGTTGTCTATGACTGAAAAAATGGGTTCAGATGAGCATCATTTATTATTGCGACAATGTAAAAAGACAAATGATCAATTTTCACCTAATATCGACTAGTCGTTAATAGTTAAAAATTATATTTATTGCAAATGACATTCACAAATATGCGTGAAAATTATTATTTCAAGTCTCTATCATAAAGATTATTACCATAGCAACCACTTATTCTTTCACATTCGAAAAAGTGAAAAATAGGGCACAGTCAATCATGATAAGGAATTATCTAAAAGATGAGAAATGACAACAAACTTAAAACAAGCAAAATACTGGAAGACTAATCATGTGTTATCAGGTGAAATTTCAAGAAAAATACCTTCGTATGAATGTGTTACATGGCAATCTACAGCGTCAAATATCCTGACGTTAAAATTACTTTTCTGAAGTCACAAGCGTTATAATAAAGAAACTCATTGAGTGTTAACAGAAAACAAGCATTACCTTTAAAAGTGTTCAGTAGATTAACTTGAAGCTTTCCGTTCAACGTCAACAAATTTCACACTTTTAGGAAACATTTAAACAAAATGTGTAAGTTTACTGATCTGGACCCATTTTCACAGTCATAGTCACATATATTGAATGGATAAACGATCTGGTTTGATTCGCTCGCTTACTGAATTTGATCAAGAGGGTGGTTAATTCCGTTAAAGTATATTGTATGAATTGTTTGAGTTTAACGCCCGTTTCAATTGTATGTCGATCATATTTACAAGTTGGAATTTTACTTAAGCATTGTTCCTGTGTAAAACAAATATCAGATTTCTATCGTCTGTACGTATAAAGCCACTACATTGCAAATTGAATAACAACATTGCAATATAGCACAGATATGAAATAAAAATTACCACACAATCAATTTTCATTACATTTTCGACTCCTACCAATAATTACTTATAGGTTTTTCTTATTTTTTAACAAAAATGATAGGACGATATAGGACAATACTTTTACAGAAAAGTAAAGATGTTACTTTTAACTGTCAAAGTAAAGTATGTTGTTACACTCCCATTATAACATCCAGTTACTTTGCTGTCATCTGAAAGTAGCACTGGATCGATGTAAAAGTTGAATATACCTGTGCTTATATTAGGCTCAAACGAGTATCTATCGGGATTTGATACATTTTCGAAACACAAACTTATTCCACAGTCGGCAACTGATACAGAACCAATCGTCCATGCTTGGTTGCCTGAATAAGGTTGATTTATGCAAGTAAAATGGGCCAAAGAAATGTGCACAAAACTTCCATCATCTAGTGTGTTTGCAGTTATCGTCAGGCTTGCTGAAATTCAATAGTTAAACTTATTATCTTACTATCTTATAATAAATAATGATAAACGTTTTGATTTCAGAAAATAATTACATGCCCATGTCGCATAAATACGTACAAACAGGAACTTAAAAAAATCATTGATGATATACCGCCAAAGTGGTTTCAACTGTGCCATAAAAAGATTTTTCATATACTAGTAAAATATTACTCTATTTGTTAGGGAACAATTCAAACACACGATAAGATCATGTGCACTCAACTGGCTATGATTACAATTGCGTTGGTATTGGGATATCGTTCACATAAAACGAAATTGATATAATTGATACAACTTGATCAGTCACAATAGCAGCAATTAACAAAGATATTATCTACAATTGATTAGCTTTAAAGATCATTAGACTAATATAACTTGCTAAACGTATGAATATAAACACTATAAATAGAAGCCACCTAGATCTATTAAGCGTTCGTCATACTTGCGGTGTCAAATATTCAGGACAAGGTCTAAGGTGGAATGCCCCTCAAATTAAATTCTCGAATTTTCTTCTCACATTTGCACCATGTATATTTCAGCATATTTCCTATTGCACAGGAAATTTGTTTTTGTAATATTGTTTAAACTTTTTCTTTAATAGTACTCCAAACATAGCTACTGACGTCACCTTTTTACCAGTTCGCTTTCCTACACTGCCAGCAGGTTTTTAAGCTGTAGCGTTTTGCCTATGTTATATATTTTCAACCTACTGATTTTATCTTGTATCTTTAAATTAGATCTACACACTGATGTATAATTCGACGTAAAAAGTTTGACGTTGTAACCGCTCTGCACGGATTTGTGACGTCAAAATGGAAATAAATGACTTCAAGTTTTGTAAAAATTTTAGCGTAAAATTAAACTTGTAAGAAATCGGCTCGATGAAAAAACGTTAATATTCAATATGTTTTGTGAAACCTATTTTGCTATTAGTTGACCTTGTAACAAGTAGGGGTCACCGACTCGAGTATTTCGTCATTTTACCTTTTCGTACCCCTACCCCATGTCTGACATAAGCGTTTAAATGCAGTTTTCACATGTGTCCTTAGAATAAATGAAAAATTTATGCACAACTTGATACTTTTTTTAGATAAATACTACTGTTTATAACAAAATAGTAATGATTTAAAGACATGAAATAAGCAGTATGTAAATAATGATTACGTATATACATACTGAAAAAATAAAATATCTACTTCACTGAAAAATAAAATATCTACCTTAATTGATTTTAGTTATTTACATCAATTTTCGCATAATCTTGCATGCCATAATAACTATAATAATTACTGATTCTTCCTGGAATATGACCAGTTGTTGCACAGACAAAAGGAATTAATCAGGTCCCGGTCAAATTCCGCTGATGGGATTCGAACCGGCAACCTTCGAATGAGGTGTCATCCGCTCTACATATACACATCGGCGTCTCCATACATAGTGTTTACTTCGCTATAACACGTTTTTCTAAATGCATAGTTTTGTGCGATAAAAATGACCTCTTTCAATCATAGTGCATGGATGAATAAAAATGCCATCGTCATGTTTAATAATAGCGATTTTGATTGTCCGGGTGTTTGGAAAGGCAGGTAAGAAAGAAACGTTTCCTTCACTTTAATTTGGTCGTTTAAATTATCTTTCATATTTTATAATCATCACAGGTTGGAAGTGTGAGATAGCAAATCAGTTTTCCGTCACAAGTTTTATACATGTATCCAAAGATTTCATATGTGTAGTGCTTAGGTTATAAATGTGAAAATGACGTACACAAATAATAGAAAGACAACCACATAACAGAGGGATAAACAGAAGGGATAGACTGATATCTATTGATTATTTACCCATTAACATTGCACAATTTCAAAACAGAAATAGATATGGGTAGATATGTGGATAAGGATGAGACAGTTCACTTTACTCCGTATTGGCCTAAGTGGCAGAAGACCAGTGTGCGATCCCCGGCAAGGAAACATGGGATGTGCCCTACGGCAATGAACCCAGCACAACACCAAGCTGTGAATGAGTTTATCACTCGTGCAAATTAACCAGGCCCCATGATTATAAAACTTTTAGATAACTAGAGTAGCAATTTTGAAAGTCATTTCAAGTTCTTATAGAAAGCAAGTTAGACATATTTTAACTAAGAATTTATTAAATGTTTTAATATTATATTGATTCAAAGTTTGAGCACGACACTGAGTTGACGGGCCTGGAACCTTCTGATATAAAAAAAAACATAGTTTCGCAGTTGATTCATATTTATCTTCGGTTTCGTCTTACGAATATGCACGTGGCAAGTCTGGTGACATCGTTAATTTTTTTACACAGATAAAACAAATAGAAGGGATGGGTGCTGCGGTGGTCGAGTGGTTAACGCTCTGGACTACTAATCCGGAGGTCCCCGGTCCGAATCCCGGCCGGGGCATTGGAAATAACAGAAACACTTTTAGTGTTTCCCGCCCATCTAGAGATGAACAAAGAGGTAGTCTCACGTGTATCGGTGCTATACACCTGGCATGCAAAAGAACCAAGGGGTCTATTCGTAAAAGAGCTAGGGTCTGGTACCCGGATTCCCGTGTATATGCATCTTTCTCTCTTAAACCAGCGCCTGTCAGGAGTATTGGCAAGTTCACCTAGGAGAAGTGCCAGGGTCGGCCGGGAATTGCAAACAAAGAAAAAAGTAGCTTAAGTAATTAAACTAGTGTGATTAAAAAAAACTGACTAGCTAATGAAATAATTAAAACTTTTAATATTCAAAGCATATACTTTTATTTCATATTACGATAAATAAATGCTTTAAGCTTACGTCACATCTGCAGTTTATTAACCCCCTCTTCTGCAGGGCCTTATCAAGAATTTCTGGGTTTTTAGTTAGTATAAATGCGCGTTCAGTCGCTCTACGTGTAGAAATGTCGAAAATTATGTTTAATAGATTCGAACCCGCATGCTGCTAGACTTGACTTCTTCACACAACCTTTATCCTCGGTAATAAGGAAAATATAAATCAATTTTATTGCACCTACAATATCCATCATCTCGCACTTACGGAAAGTTATTCATTTGGAGTAATCGCTGGAAGACATATTCATGCAAAAAGGTCAGGGTCAGGTTAATTTGTCCGCATAATACGTGTACCACTAATGAATTTCCACTCATTAGTGATTCGGTTGATTATAGTTTGTGTGTGGAGAACGTAAATAAAAAAATCGAGTGAAAACAAATTATCTGTTGTTTTAAAACAAAAGACTCGCACGTGAAACTCAGGGTGGCGAATTTGATCTCAAGCTCCACAAACAAAAGTTACTAGCTGTCTTTTCAGCCTAGACTTCAAATTGAGATTTCGTATGCTTGTGCTTTACACTGGATAAAAAAGTAATACGTATGGTTATGAAAGGATGCGTCATATTTTTGAAAACCCAAAGATGCATACTTAGCTTGAAAACTTAATAAAACACAAAGGTTTGTAGATCTGTGTATTCTTCAAACTGTAATCAGATGACGCTTGGAGTGAATAGGGAATGAAGACCCCGTTCAGTAAGGAGGTGAAAAATTACTTCTACTGTGATAAATTCGAATTAAATATCATTTAACACTAACAGATGCTAATCACAAGCAAACATTCACAAACTGAACATACAAGTGAGAGAGAGTTCGGTTTTGTTCATTAATGTATTTTGTATATCGCTGTTTATATGACGTGTTTTATTTTTCCACGAGTTCCTTCTTTTGCATTGACGGAAATGAGAAAAAATAAAAATACCACGGAACAATTAGATAAACAACTAATAACAATTAAATAAACAACTAATGTAGTTTTTCTTTACAAAATAAAATCTTGTTCTTTATGTGTCTATATCCGATCTTGCATTGGTTGTTCGCACCCATCTCAGTCACGGAAATACTGAAATATTGTATTAATGTTTCTACCTTTAGAAGTATTTGTTATACATATCAAGTCGCCACTGGAGCATCTGAATTAATTCTATTAGAGTTGCAGGTATGGTACCGTATTTTGTTACTATGTACATGAAGGGAGGGTGTAAATCCAATCTACACGCTATAGAAAAGCACTGGTCAAAGATCACATTACCTACACATTGTTTTAGGCAGATAAAGATTCGTAGCTTTTAAAATAGCACATCCTGGAATATAAATTGCTTTATTGAAAAACATGAGCCTGTTTGTAAATCAACTTATCCCTGTGCAAAAAAAGAAAACGTGCAAAGTAACTCCCAGTACATCACAACGTCAAAACTACGTTTGGGGTAGGGGTGAAATTTCGTGGAATTGTAAAAATAGTAAGCCGGTGATCCATCCTTTTTATCATATTAAATGATCGTAAAATAATTTTTATACATCATATCAAACGTATGCGTTTTTTCATCGAGCTGATTTGTAATAGCTCCAATTGTAAGGCAAAATTTAAGCAAAACACTGATAGAATTTTACCGTTTGACGTCACATAATCGCGACTAGCGTCTCAGGCGTCGAAATTTTGTCATACCACATTAAACAATATTCTGTTCCAAAATCAAATATATGAAAGCCAACGGGACGATGACTATAAATAATATATGTCTTACCTGCAGGACACGCTGTCTTTATTGATTAACTCAAACAAGATGCAGTCAGCCTATTATATTCAAATTATGAATTATAAGACTTATTGTGACATTACTGTATGGGATATTTTAATTATAGAAGTTAGTGTTTTAAATAACAAGTAATAAACATAGATGCTTTGAAGATCAAAAAGAAGTATCTTCGAATACGGCACATCATTCGTACTAGGACATATGCAATATTACATTTAATATATACATTACACATGATGGTCTAATGTATTAAGTGAATGTTTTACATGTAGTGACTGTATATGTGCGTATTTTAAAATCAGAATGTAGTGAACACAGTCGACGGGAATGGTTTGATTAAGAGATTGACACGATTTGATATATGAATGAAAACAAATATATGGCTTTAAAAAATGAACACTCTATAATATGAAGGTTACCTGATGTCCGTAGTGTGATTCCCAGCAGTACAAATAAAGCAAGGGTCATATTTATTTATCCTGAAAATAGTAATTATAGTATTAATATACATTTTAGTTAAAATAAATGTCGAAGAGAGAATTTTGACAAATGGTGAAACGGTGTTATGTACATAAACGTAAGACATTTGTAGCAGGGTACCGATGCCACTTACGAAATAATTTTTAGTGATGTTCGGAAGCAGATTACTGGCTCGATATTTCACATGTCACTTTCAATATCTTACTAATATGGTGAACTGGAATTAAAATTATCAAGATACAGAACAATCACTCAAATTTAATTGACAATTAGAAATTAGTGCAAACTATATTAAATAAACATGTTATTTAAAAGTATATTGGAATACTACTATGATGCTTGTGTAGAAAAATTGATCAGCAAATCATAATTAACTCGGGTCCGTACGAGATAGTTGAAAAAGTACATATGTAAAGTGAAATCCTTCTTGTCATCAATACATCCGACATATGGCCAATTCTTATCACGCTATGGTTGGCGTAAGTTCCTTTTGCAATTAAATTTACTTCAAAAGTTACAGTAACAGTTATCGTTTTGAATAGATGATTAGAAGTATGAAACCTATTAGTTTCTAATAAAAATGTTTGAGTTCAAACGAAATATCTGAATACTACTGAGTATGACTGCTTTGGTAGTATACGAAGCTCTTCAAATACCCGTAGTAGGATTATCGATTTGAACTCAAGTATCTACATTGACGAAATTTACTTGAATACTGTCTTGCATTTAAATAGATATTTAAAAACAACTTATATTGCATTCATATAAAACCAAACGTTCTTTAGACAGTGGCCAAAAGTGATCGTCACATTGTTATCGTTAGCGTCAAGGTAATTCGTTGTGAATTTCTTCTTTTACGGGTCTGAAGGGTGTTACTGTTATCCAGTTTTACTGATGCAGATATAACTAGTATGAAGATTATGTGTATCGAAATGCCCTTTAAAAACCTTTCTGTACGACACAACTGGTAAGGCTACGCCAATAAATAAATGCTACAGTACAAAGTTGGAAGAAATGTGTTTCCTCTTTATAAAATAAAGTTACTTACTTCGTCTGCAAGCGGTTACATTATCCATTGAAACAAACGTTAAGACACATATTATTTAAGTATTTGTTATTAATTAAATCTCTTAAAAACACTTATGTAGGATTGTTGAAATGGTGTCTACCTAGAGGTTAACTATCATTTTATTAAATCTTCTTTATTCAAAAGAACGTTGAAACACCTCCAAGTATTCGAACACTTATTAGCTTATCAAATATACGGATGACGAAGGTTTATCAATTCATTGCGAAACGGTTATTATTAAATGTTTCAGTAACTATTGTATTCGTATCGAATCGTAATTGACCTCATTTAAAACAACTATTTTATATATTCATATTTAATTTAATACCGATATAAAGATATTAAGGGTGCGTGTTTACACGTTATTTTTCCGCGTTTTTTTTCTCTGACTTGATTAAACTTACGGGAGGCTACAATATAAGGGGGCATAATGATAATTGTCTTTGACCCCACTGGTTTAAGAATGGCCGACTGATGACCATTTTGGATTTTGACAGATAAAAGTTTTCATCGCGTTTTCTTCCTAATCTTGTAACGAATATTGCCATTTAACAAGATAAATGGCAGTTGAATTGTTATACATATATTTTTACGGCGATATTAACGATTGCAGCGATAAACGAATACAGCATTTCGACAAAACCTTTGGAAAAATTTGTTCATAAGATGAGACCAACGTTAATGTTTAGTGCATTCAAGATGTCCGGCTGGAGTCAATTTATTGATTTTTATACAGCATTGTGAAAAATTTGTTCATAAGATGAGACCAACGTTAATGTTTAGTGCATTCAAGATGTCCGGCTGGAGTCATTTATTGATTACTTGCTTGCAACTTTGCTTGCGCTATTTCGCAATAATAACAAGTCGCACAAGACTGTGTGGGGAGATTCATTGCGAAGTAGATGCGAACATTGTTTATGGTTTCATTTTTCACAGAGGAAATAGCGGCTACTTGTATTAATGGCGGCTTTTTCGGTTAAAGGCAGCTACTTTGTACATTTAATAGCGGATATTTTGTGGATCAGGTGAAACTACCATATTCACAACAATCACTTCGAATTAATTGTATACCAGAAACAATAATCTTGTCAAATAGCTATGTTTCAAATTAATTCTTTTAAACTGGAAACTTAAATTGTACGCATCGACGTTACTGTAAAAAAATGTTCACACTAGCATGAGTCATTGAATGTGTATTCAAATTGCAATGTTCTTTGGAATATTTACAGCTATATCTTATATACTATCATGAATATACCATGACTGTATTGATATTGCATAGATATCATATCATATCATATCATATCATCTCAACAAGTGGTAAGAAATTACTGTGAAAATAGGATGCGGATGAAAAATGAAAATAAACTTTTTCTTGAAGCTGCTGTAGATGGATAAAAAATAAAATAAGAAATTGAATACCCACAACGCTATATTTATTTAAAAATAAAAATTTTACAGTCATTTTGCGATGTTTATGTGATGTGCTGGATGCATATGAATTAGTTTATCTCCTAAACCTAAAATAGTTCGATAGGTATGAGAGATATGTGGTGAATGATAAGGTTATCTTTCACCTATAGAATGAGCCGAAATATGTATCTCATAGGTAAGAAATTGTTTCCGCTTCATTACACTGTGGTCACAGTTTCTCTGAATTTAGGATTTTTGTTGCTTTTAGCATCTTTGTAAACAACATCTTGCACCAATTGTTTGTCAAGCAATCATTTGTGTGCTTCTTACATTTCTATGTCATGCATATTACATTCTGTATAATTGCCACGTTTACAGAATGATAGTTCAAGTTAGTTTAGTTTGACCACGAATCTAGTTCCTCCCTTTAACGCAAACATTGAACCGTAAGTAGTGTCAAAATATGTCTAGGTAAAGTGACGTATTTCAGTCCTCAAGAAGTGATACAAGACATTTAATGAAGCCAATGATAAAAAAGTAAAAAAAAAATGATGATGATAATAAAACATGTACATGTAATAATAATAATGATAATAATGATAATAATAATAATAATAATAACAATAGTAATAATAATAATTATAATTATAACTAACCTTGATCCTACCATGACGTACTTTCATAACTCAATGACATGCATTTTCTGCTGATACAACTTCGGCAAGTATAGCGTTAAGGCAAGCTAAAATTGAACCTATTATTGAAATCAGAAGGAAACTAATGACTTGAATAACTTATAACGTCGGTTGTTAGCCTGCCATGTACTTACCATCTTACCATCTACAAATGTAGCACTCATTGTTCCCTTTCACATTTATACGTTATTATAAGTTTATTATTATTTAATACTTAATATGGAAGAGAGCAACATAACATTATCAATACCAACATTTCTTTCTAATTGTGAATTGGCGTAAATTACAAAAAAAACCGTAGGTTTATAAGTAACGGACTTTGACAAATAATGCAGAATACCAGATGCTGGCTAATCTAATTAAAATGAAGTACTTTGAAAATGAAAATAAACTGTTCAAACAGCAGGGATCTTCACGACAAAGTTTAAGATATAATATTAAAACACAAATGTACAGGTTTAAAATCAGTTAAGTTTAAAGTTTACAAATTTGAAAAGTCACATGAGGCTAACAATGTGTACAGCTACGTATTTGTATCAACAATACGTACCCCTAGCGACCGATATTTTTAAAAAGTGTGTCAGCGTTTCAATGTGTAAAGCTACTACACTAATTAAATTAGTTTATAGATGCCAAGCAGTCTTCCGGCTACGAAAATAAGGATAACGTGTGTCTTGATTAATACAACATTGTGCAAAATTCAAAATAAGTGTGTACACTTGACTTTTATATGGAATATGTCTACACTTGTTTTAAATTGAAATATTTATTCACAAAAACTTCTGTAATAGTTTATTTTTTGGGATAGCCTAGAAACCTTGGTCTAAAACATTCAACGGTTTTCGAAAAAAAAAAAAGACCTAACGATGTTATAAACTCGCTGCTATTATATTTGAAAATATCAAAGTAAGTGTAATATCTACTATTTAAAATAAACTAGCTTAAATTTCACAATTTGTGTATCAGTAACATATTGATGTAGCAGAAACACTGCAGCTCAGCAAGGTAAGACAGTTTGTTGATGTACTTTACTCAATGTATTTTATTGGTGCGTAACGTTATACAAGACATTAAATGAAGACAGCTACTTATAAATAAAAAGGTTAAAGCGCCCATTGTAGGACATATAGCTACAGAATACATAAATTGGTACAATATATTGAATGAAGACAATAATAATATCTGTTTTAAAATACATGTGCAAAAGCAGCCGTAAATTGGAAGTTTTAATCTCCTTTTGTAGGAAATGAAGCTGCATATATATTGATTGTTTAATAATCTTGTGAATATACATGTACGATATAATTCTTATATTCATCAAAGACAGCGAATAGAGAAGAGACCATATTTTAAGACTTAAATACTTACCGTTACTGAAACTAAAACGTGTATATAGTTCCTTTGTTTCACTCTTTTCTGTTTCTTCCCGGAAGTTTAATTTGTTTTTAATAGACAAAGTAACAACGACATTTTGATAAACAATAGTACAAACAACTTATTTATGAATAGTTTAAATTTTACATCTTAGGATTTAAATATAGTAAAGTCTTTCAAGTTGAACTGTTATATTCAACATATTTTTTGCAATGATATATAACTGCAAGTTATTTCTCGTTTCCCACATACATAAAATACATTATTATATGCAGATAAACACAAGTAAAGTTTTAGTATGCGTTTGTTTGAATTTTGTTTGTATTCGTGCTTATTAGGTGCACCATCCTCTCGCGTGGTATATAATCGGTACGACCCGTAACGTTTGTTTGAAAAATAGTATCGGGCGTTTATATATGGCCTTTAGCCACTGCAAACATACGTTATATTTCTAATTCAGGGAGTTAATCATTTCACTAATTTTCTGTATTGGCCTGCTTAAACATATACTTACTGCAATACGCTACTCGCTTACAGTACATAAAGTAATAGTACAAT
>JAFMSR010000004.1:4700762-4719277 GCA_022818135.1 Saxidomus purpurata
CAAAACGTACGCTATCGATCTTGTTCTGGGCATAATAATCGGTTCGATTATTAACCTGAAGAATCAGGAAGTTCAAAATCATTGCAACTGAGACACTTGAATCATACAAAAAGGTATTGTCCGCTTTAGCTTAAATTGTTTGTATTGGATTATCACCAGGCTTAAAAACAATGCGTATGAAAGTGGTATCTATTTGAGCTCGGTAACAAACTTTAAACGCCATGAGAACATTGTCTTTATTCCTAGTGCTACAAAAATATTTCTTAGATCAACACTATTCCTGGCAAGCTCAGAAAAAGTCAATTTATTTGGCGAAAATGACACACTCCTCTTACCTGCATGAGTATTATTTAATAGATCATCAAAATCCCCTGATAGCAGGTGTCATTTGGTGTTCGATTACTACCAAGATCACTTAAAGATTTCTGGAGTAAATGTATTTGATGGATCAATAAGAGTAAGTGATTTGACGAAGCCTCACTATACAAGCATTGTCCACTCTCTTTCCGGGAAACTCTAAATTCATTTGTTTATTCACCACCAATCCTGGTACAAAATATAAAAACAAAAATAATATCAAACAGGGAATGCCACGTACCAAAAACGCAGCCTCCCCAAAACGAACCCCACAGCACCCAGAAGTGCACACCACCAACACACACACACACACGCGCGCATACACACACGACACACACACACAATCATGTACACACACACATATACACTACCAACACACACTAGCATACACAGCAAACACACGAGGACAAAACGAACAATTAAAGGAACACAGTGGGGCACCGCCTTGGAACGGTCAGTGGCAAAAACACCACTGGGGAGCTTAAACCGGTTTATGGTGCGCACCCAACCTCACTCTTACCCCCACCATGTTCCAAAGTCACAGGACAGTGTAAATAAAAGAAATCCCTGCTAGGTGAATCTCTAACACACGCAATGGAAACAAAAGGCATGGTGTGTAAAACACAAAAATGCTCGTGTATAAATATATAAAAAGCAAACCTTGAGAACCAAAAAACGTATGTACTCAATGCCTTTGCAGAAGGCAGAGCACCAAGAGAAACACCCTTAAGGGCCCGACGAAACAGGCCAGTGGACAGAAATCAAAACAGTTTCGTCCCAGTGGGATTTAAAAACTGCCCATCACAGAGTCCTCCCCCTCTTCCGTCAGACACAATCAAAGAGGGAAGCATAGCGTCCAACTGTAAACGGGTTGAACACCAAACATGCGGTGTGTCTCAAAACAGTTGGGTCGTAACCTCTTTTAACAAAACGTTTTATAATTTTAGCAAATACAGTTGGAAAATTGCCATGACCCAAAATCTTACGAAGTTTGTAAACCACATCCCCATAAAAATCGGGTTTTGAAATACCTTCTCGCAGAAGAGTCTTTAGATTACTATTGAATTTCAAAACCAAATCAGAATTACGATAGTAAAATTTAGCAAAATATTTACGCAATTTGTAATAAACCTGATACATTTTGCATCTCGGTAAAAACGTTAAGCATACCAAACTTTAAATCTGTCACTCTAGAAGTAACCAAATCAGCACGTTCGTATTCCATCTTAAAAACCCTGTGTATACTAATTATGTACTTAAATCTTATTCAAAGGGCAAGTCATTCTGACATGTATAGCAACCTGTTCCAGATTACATTTCCTCTCGAATCTTACTTTTAATGCCAGTCACAAGGCATGTCAACAAACGGAAACCATTCCTTTAGAAACTGACAGATTTTCAAAACAGAAGAACTGTTTTTATTTGATTATTTGACCTCCCGTTCCTAAGACTGACCAGGTCAGTTGAGTTGAAATACGTTTTCATGTTTATATGTTTTCTTTTCAGGTAAAGATACTCAAAACAGCACCTCAGCGCCACACATTGGCAACAAGATGACAGCAGTTATGCTAAGACTTCTACTTATAGCAGTCTATTTCAAAAAGGGTAGGTCAATATGCCCAAAAAATCGTATAATAGTAATGATTATATCGAATGCGACGATGATGATGATGATGACGACGATGATGATGATGATGACGACGACGACGACGATGATGATGATGATGATGATGATGATGATGATACTTACTGACAAGTAGAAATAAGGATATATTCAAAAATGGGTAGATTGCTTATTTTAGATTAGGATTGTTAAAAGACAGTTTCATGGTTTTAGACTAAGTAAATCGATTGAAACCCAGTAACAGATTCAAATAGTTTGGTTGTGTTTGAACCTTATCTGTAAAACCAGTGAGCCACGGAGTATGATTAAATATTGTAGGATTGGTTAAGGGGCAGGTAACACCAGACCAGTCAAAAGAGTTCTGCCGTATTTGTTACAATATACTTATATTTCAAACACATTTGTCTAAAATTTAGTATCTGCTATGACGCAATTGTAACAGAAAATGTGTTAATAAAATGAAAAAATACTTGTACACACCTATCTGTCACAGGACTGTAAATTCGTATTTGATTTTTTTTTATAAGGTGAACTTCAAAGTCAAATTCTCCTGTCATCGTCCCAATACATTGTTCCTGTGAATACCACTGTTGTTCTAACATGCACAAAGATAAATGGATCATTGGTCGAAACTAAATGGGAAACCACAATGCTGCAAGGAGAAGAGGCAGTGTGCGCCTTTATAGGAAACAAATGCCTGACAACAAATTTTCTGAACAGCAGTGACTTATATGAATGCACTTGCAATACAAATGGAACTTTTAGTGTACAGGTGAGATATGTGAACCGCCATCAGGACGGGGCTATCTGGAGCTGTAGGGAAGGCTATACTACAAGTAACACCGTCGTCATCAAAGTATCAGGTAATAAAATTGTGGTAAGCATGTAACGGTATCTTACTCCAAGTCAATACCGTGGCTGATACAAGAAAGAAATGTAGTTACGAAACAATGTGTTGATACTTTTCGTTGTGCCAGTTGTAAATTAGAGCTGGATAGGCAAATGGTTACAATTTCTATTAGTTTTTTTTTTAAAAAGTAAAATAACAAACCGAAGTATAACCTACATTGTATCAGTTGAATTATTTTACAGTGATGTAACAATGTTTACTAACCAGAAGTAAAGTTAAAGTGTGATCTATCCTACACAGTCATTTGCCAGACATATTCAGTTCTGAACGTTCAAAGGTTGTAATCGTTGGTGTTGATATTGGATTCGCAATCAGATTGCCTGTACTCTAATATTCTGAGTAATGTATCTTTATATCTGATGTACTTGTTTCACTGTGTCGCCTGCGATACCGATTGCCATTACGGAAATTTAGTTCGTATCTATCAAGACCAGGCAATATCAACAGTTCACTGTGTTTCAGAACAATCTTTTTTTTAGCCTGCCATTTGCGAATGGAATGACTACACTTCGTATTTCAAGATACGACCCAAACGGATTATACTGACTAAGTGCAAAGGAGTTTTTGAATGCACCTTACACGTATAAGCCCGGCTAATGTCCGTATTTAAATAATTATGTACTGTTGTTGTTATAGAACAATGAACATAGAACCGATTTTTTTAAAATAATGAACTCAAGACATGATAACGACTTTCGGTGTATGTTTAATCTAAATATTGTGAGAACTAACCCCTACAATAGATACACAATGCATTATTATTCTTAAAGTTTTTTCGCTGAAAGGCTGAAGTTAGTTGTATTCTTTCTGGAGTAATTTTTTAAAACTTCTTCGTTCTAGTTCCGGTGACACACGCAATATTACAGGTGACTGGCAATAGAACATTATATGAGAACTCAAGTACAACATTAACCTGTAGTACATCCTACAGTCAACCTCCTGCCAAGATCCGCTGGTACATTAGTGATGAATTGTCTACCCTTGAATTGGTGAACAATACAGCTCAAGCCGTGTATGTAAAACGTGAATATGACACAAGTGATGACAATCTCACTTCGACTGTTGAGACACTAATCTACACAGTCAATAGATCAGTACACGGCTGGTTTTTTTACTGTAACGTAACAAGCTTGGAAAGCAATCCCGTTATGTCAAATAACATAACGATTTTTGTAATCTGTAAGTACTTCCAACATTCAAGTAGGCTGGAAATGTAAAAACACTTTTGGGTAAACACCTTAATGTTTTTATTAAATTTCGTATTGTTGAAATGGAAGGTTCTTCACACGCTTTCAAATTATTCTATTTTTCAATAATAAACCATTTAAGGAAAAATGTTCTATTGATCAGCAGAATCTCTAATTACATGTACGTCCCATGAAAGGTACTACATGAACACAGTTACTAATTTGTAAGATAACACAAAAATCCCGTACGAAAGGCGTTTATCTGTGATCAAATACAGCCGTGAACTAGGGTAAGAACGTTAACACCACGACATACCTAGCCTAGTCCTATTAAAGAATATAATTCAAATGTCTGAGATTGAAAAATAGAGCTTAGAATAAAACCAAAACGAAGCAGTGCGAATAGTTACTTGTCTGGCTTGTTCCTCTGGAAAAGCCATATCGAGAAACAGGTTGGCTAAAGAATAAATAAACGTATTATTATATCTTCCATTTATTAGTTTTACATCAATACGATCGTACATGTTCAATGTATTTGTAAGGAAGTTGCATCCCTTTCCGTAATTTAAAGATGTAATATTTATACATAAATAATAATAATACAAAATAAAAACTCTAGATGCCCCTGATGGACCACCACTGTTACATGGTTTTAAAAACGGAAGCACCTACGCTATGACTGAAGCTGACCTAGCAAGCTTGTCGTGCTCAGTGGAAGGAGGTTACCCTCTGGGAAAACTAATTTGGATGTGTCAAGGCTTTACAAACAGTACAACAACGGAAATAAACACATACAATAAGGTCACAACAGAATTATCATGGATAGCTACACGCTTTCAAGGAAAAACATGTATGTGTCAGTTGGAGCATGTTCTGTTGAACGAGTCTATTTTTGTCAATATAGATGTTTTATGTAAGTATTTTGTTGCTTTCTTGACTCCCTGTTTATTTTATTAGTGGTACATGAACGTGAAAACAAAATTATGAAATTATTAATTTTGCTTCAGATTTAATCTAAAAATTATCAATAAATATTTCACTAACTTGCAGAAATACGGGATAAGTCTGCGTTGAAGGAAGCAGCAGACAATTTAATTCTTTGTTTGGTAGATAGACACAATTAGCAAACATAGACATTCTAATTATGTTGCATTGTGTACAAGTTTTGAAATTAGTTAACAGGGTAGTACATTGAAATCTAGACACATAGCTGAAAGTACCAGTTGCTTTACACGTTAAACTATGAAGCAAAACTTAAGCTATATATCTCTCACTCAATACTTAAAACTCAGAGGCTTCACTGATACAGTGTTCGTCAGAACCTCGGAACATATAATTTGATGACTTGTAATGTCATCAAATATGATAAACATACATTTTATGATACCCGATAATGTCAATGGTATATATTTGCATCTTTATAAGGACTTGTAATCTTTGCATACAATTTGTAATTTAATGTTCGTATATACGTACACAAATAGAAACATATCTTCATGCATCACGAGAACATCCAAGAGCACACACAGATGCACATATATTTGTTGTTTGATTTTTCATCATTTTGTTCGGCGTGATTTTTATTTTCAGATCCACCTGACGTCCCAATTATACAGCTTCAGTACGAAATGGACGAGCAGAATGTTTCTTTAGATTGTAAACTAATCGAAAAGAAAACATATCGCCTTTTCTGTAACGCTGATGGAAATCCTCCTCCTTTTATATATTATTGGAACGGACCAAAAACAATGAAAATATCAAATAACAGATTACTGTTTTTGCCAAATGTGCAAAGGAAAGAAGCTGGTATATATTCATGTCATGCACAAAACATCATGAGACCTACACACGATGTAAACTACACTGGAGGAAATAACGTCAGTGTTATATTTGATATTTTATGTAAGTGCTGATTGTCCATATTCTTAGCAATAGTTCTCAATTGTTTTGTTCGTATTTAAGCCAATATGATCGATATTTTATCTAAAAGTGAATTCCGGTCAAAAATAGGAATATAGATAATATTTGCTAAATGATTTTTCCACGTTGAAAACTCTTAATACAATCCGCGCTTATTTATGCTGATCACATTGTATTACATTTATGCTAATACGTAAATAATTTAACATCTTAGACCCACCTGATATTGGTTTGCTAGTCGACAGAAACATTTCTGAAGGTTCAACAATGACTGTTACATGCAAGTCTATACTAGGCAACCCATCGTTTACGCAAATTATATGGACTAACAGGAACGGGAAAGAATGGTTCGGACAATTATTATCTATTAAGAATGTGTCTAGAACAGAGGATGATGAATACACTTGTACAGTGAACAATAGCATGATACCAACGGTTGGATCTCTGATGGAAAGAAGGACAAGCCGGTCATTTCATTTGAACGTACTTTGTATGTTTTATGCACAAAGAAGTATTTCCTTTTATCAATGAATGTTAGATATAAATTCGAGCAATTTGAATTATTAGATAGGGTCAGTCAACATAAGATGCGTCGGTGTATAGAAAGTTGTTTCGCGCACGAAATGCATTTGCTACTTTTAATATCTTTTTCTCTGCAGTCTGTAAATTTAATGGAAAATCTACCATATCGGAATTACATGTAACCAAAATTATTTTAAAGAATTTATTAAAAAAATATATATAGTCCCTTTGTTACTTAATGTTTAACTTTCAATCATAAATAAGTAATCAAACATATGTCAACATACATAGTAACAAGGTAAACATATGTTTAGTCAGTAAATAAGAGACGAAGAAGATAACTAAAAGAACGGATTTCTCTGTTGTAGAATTAGTAGGTGTTTTATTTTGCTACATTTTCTATAGAACAACTTTTCTATAGTCAATTTCTAGTGCTCAAAGTAAGCCTTTGCGATCTCCTGATATCTGTCAAATTGGTTAACTTATTCATCTTGATACAATGTAATATATAAGTCAAGTTTGAAATAAGAAGCATCCGTTTGAAACAATATCACCATGTTACACCATATAGAGACATTCATTGGACATATTTTGCAGCAATCATCATGAAATTTGTCAAATTGAATAGTAAAAAATCTCTTTGTCACGCTTAAAACTGAATTATATGCTTTCAAAGAGTTCAAAACTTTGTTGCAAAGAAGTTATTTTTATTTTAAATCAAACAGTAGTCTGAAAGAAAAATTATCTGAGTTTAAAAATGACGTCCCATATTGAAGTCTAATGAACGATTAACCTTCGACACTCAGGTAACCAGTAAAATCATTGTCAACTCTCTTGAGACCACATATTGTAAATTATGCCATGTAAACCTCTAGAATACGAGATACTAGGTGACGTAAGGTCGATAGTTCGATTGAAGATAACATGTAAATACTTGCGAATGTTTGTAAATAGTTAATTTTTGTACAAACTATTCACAGCAAGAATGTATTCCTAATTATACAATGTATCTACATTTTAATTTATGTTCAAAACTGCGTTTCAAGGGATAAAATTATTGTCAGCAAGCCTTTATGGCAGTATACGTGGCACATTTCATTTAGGATATATAAATATATAAACTAACACATTTTTTCGCATTAAGGTATGTAAAAAGATATGGGAAACCTGCAGATCTGAACATTTGTCTTGCATTATCGGAATTCTAAATTTACCAAAGTACATGTAAACATTGACCCATCTTGTTGTGATATGATGTCAATTCATTATATATTCCTTTTTATTTCAGATAAAGCGCGTGTGGCGCGTTTTTTTATCGAGGGATATGAAGAACTACGTACTGCAACAATAAACGAAGGAGAAAACATTCAGTTCAACTGTGAAATGGATAGTAATCCAGGCTCAACAATATCCCTTTATTTTCAAGGCAAGAAAAACATTTTTATTTTGCACAATGCAAGGAACCTATCATATCTACAGAAGAATGCTTCTTGTCTTCAGACTGGAATATATTCGTGCACCGGAAAAAATTCTTACAACAACGGACAACCTTCTATAGAAATTATGTCACTGCAAGTAAGATGTATGTGATCCATTCTGTTATAATTTTAACTTACATCGAACTATTTAATATGTTCATTTTCTGTAAATTGTAGTTTTACGACAAGGGTTACATTTGTAGTAGGTTATTAGAAAAACATATGTTTAATGAATGCATATGATATAGCCGATACATATTTGATATTTCATTACTTCACATATGCATTTAAAGCATTGAAGATTTTGTGTATACATGTACAATAATATACTCTGGCTTAGGATTTCCTCATTGACCTAAATAAATTAAAGGAATAGGCAAGACACGTCAACTATGTAGAAAAAAGTTGTAAATTCATATAGAAAGGCATAAATCAGAAAGAACATTAAACGTACCAAGCCATCTAAGACAATTGAAACACGCTATATAAAATCAGCAAAGATGGAATCGTTTGGATGTTTAGTAATTTACCAACTAACACAACTTAATTAGTTTCTAAAATACTTATTCGACATCTTACATTGGTGCGTAATGACGAATGAACTAGTACATATGACATTTTTGGAAAACAAAAGGCTTGTGAATTCTTAGTTACATTTGTACATATACTGAAATAATAGTCTTCAGACTTAAGATATGTGTTTATTCTGCATGTGATTTCGGGCGACCTGTTAAAAATCAGTTTCTTGTGCAGACATATATTTCACAGGTTCTCCAAGACATTCGGTAGATACTATCAGTACTACAGTGTACACGTCTATCAATGGCTCGGCAACGTTTCGTTTTAAAGCGTTAGCCTATCCAGAGCCTGGTCCTTCAGGGTTCAAATGGTATAAACTGTCTAATTCAGAGTGGATCCCATTGATATCTTCCACAAACATTGATATTTCGTCGTCAGATCTACAGTCAAAGTTGACAGTCACATCTGTTACCGAGTCCGACTACGGGAAGTATATGCTTAGAGTTGAGAATGATGCCGGTAGATTTGAGCAACTATATACCCTGCTTAAAAGTCAAGGTGAATGTCTTTTCGTTTATCATGTACTAAAATATATATTTCCCATTAACTCGTTTTGCCAGTCTGTCCATACTTCTTTCTGTTTTCTCCCTGCCACAAATCTAGTTAGTTGTTTTAATATTGAGAAGGCTAGTTGTGTCTACAGTCAGAGCGTGATGCTTTCGCAATTTTCCGATTTAAGTTGATTTCGCTTCTTTCCATAAATAAAACGATAAACATCTCTTTAAAATTGTGGAGAAGATAATATATAGGTATCGATGTGGATCCTGTCACAGCTTTGTGCACTGGGTGATTTTATAACGCATATTTACATGGACCTGGTTGATATATAATTATTATTTCTATAAGATGTTAATTTCAAAGCCAAATGAGTAGCTGTTAAGCTAATATAGGAAGTATAGTTGTCTCCCGTCTTTTATATCTTTGTCTTTAACGCTTAAATATATTACCTCAATTGAGAACAGATCTCTAGAATTTTCTAGCTATAAATATATTGACCAGGGGTTTTCAGGAATCTTCAAGATGTACGATTTCGTTTTTTATGGTGAATAAACAAATGAGTTCACTTAAATAGTGAATAAAATTACAAGAAAAAATTGGTTTAGCACCTAGGTGTCACTAGTAGTTTGATTTTCATAAAACTTCGTCAGAAGCTACGAAAGAATGTATCCATTGTCTGTGTGGAAATGAATACCTCCAACAGTGCATGTACGTATTACAGATTTTGTTACGCTCTACGCTGTGTGAAAGTAAACTTATGTTCTAATTTGTTTTAAAGGCAAACTGAGAACACAATTGTAGAAAGTCTCTCTTTTCTTTTTACATCTTACTTAGATTTTTCTGAGAGAACAGTTGAAAACAGTGCTCAAGTAATAAGCATTACCATTGGATGTGTCGTTTCCGTAGTGGTCATTATTATTTCTTCTGTGCTTGTCATCCTATGTTGTCGACGGTAAGATATCCTATATTAATTACTACACTGTATACACGTTTTACTGCCGTAAACTGCCGTGATATCGTTTACTGTTGTTATCACTTAAGAATGTTGAAACACGCACATCCAGTTTTGTTATCAACGATTTGTACTGTCAGTATCATATATTATTGGCGTATTTAAATTACTTGTTGATTTAATATCTTTGTAATAACGAACATTATGTAATTTTCCTCTTCGTTTGATTCCTTTTATTTTGATGAAGATAATGTAAAGTGTCCCGTGTATTCTTTGTCTGGGGCATTAGTACCCTAACATATTACAACGACACTCCAACGAGTGTCAGAGGTGAGAAAACATGGTTTACCTTTCGCTCGAAACTGTAAAGAAATGACAAATAACAGTCTACATGTTGAAAAGCTGAAATAAGAATTATAAAGAAAACCACACTTTTCACACATATTTAGTATTGTTTTGTTTTTGTTATTTCTTTCTTTTTAATGATAATAATGTAAATCTGTAAGTTGTTCAAATACATTTTTTGCGTTATGTTTACATGCTGCATATCTTTTTTTGTCAGGTACAAACGGAAGGACGGCTGCAATGAAAGGACACGGATTGTTGGATTAAACGATGAAAGTTTTGATATGAAGACAATAACCGGTAATAGATAATGAGTAATAAATACAACAAATCGTTGTGTTCTTAAAGATTTTGAATAGTATCTAGAAATGCAAATATATCTGATAGTGTCACTGCTTGAATTTTAAATTGTATGTTTTACCACACATGTCTTCTTCATGATTTATTATGGCTACATTGTAGCTCCGTAATTACGCTTATAGGATCATTGAATGTTATTTGACTACATCAGAAATACAAATAGTTCATTGACAACTTTGAGTTACTAGGAAAGTTATTGTAATTTTGAAAAACAGTTACATAAGCGATATAATCAAAATGTATTACAAATGTATGCTCCTTAGTTGACAGCATCAAATGTAAATGTATTAGTTGTGTGACGGATTGGCATTGAACGAACAAGTTTTCTCTCATTCTTGTCCTTTTGTTATTACTACAAAAACTTATTTTCAGAAGAAAAAATGCCCTACAGTAACGAAGCGGTCTATGAAGAAATCAAACCAGATAAAGGTAAATATTTGATCAAAGGACAATTAGAAATAACAAATGCAATCCACTAAAATACTTGTAAATTCAAAGACAAGACCCTATTGATGTAGAACCTGCTTTTGAGGAAATCACACATGTTAAAGGCACGTTAAGTTTAAATTAGTTAAGTTTGAAGAAATATTGTTTCCAACCAGCTGTTTAAAAATGTCATTAAATGTGTGATTTTAGTGTCTCCTTGTTCTTCGTTCTCCGTCAAACATTAAAGATGTTTTAAATATATCATTTGAACAGCAGTTTGGTAATTTATAACAGTAATACAACTTTAATGAGCTTCAGTTTTCGAATCTTATATCATCTCACCACGGAAAAATGTTTAGATTGAAATGCAGGTATCTACGGTGTTCCGTTTGGACCATCGCGCTTTTATTTTTCTCCCTATACCACGATGCTCGAAACCACGATGATGAAAGTCGAAACCACGATGATGAAAACACGAAACCACGATGGTGAAAGTCGAAAGTCGAAACTACGATGGTGAAAGTCGAAATCACGATGGTGAAAATACGAAACTACGATGATGAAAACACGAAATTACGAAACTACGATGGTGAAAACGCGATATAATTTCGCGTTTTCACCATCGTTGTTTCGACTTTCACCATCGTGGCTTCGACTTTCGTGTTTTCATCATCGTAGTTTCGACTTTCGTGTTTTCACCATCGAAGTTTCGACTTTCATCATCGTAGTTTCGACTTTCATCATCGTGGTTTCGACTTTCACCATCGTAGTTTCGACTTTCACCATCGTGGTTTCGACTTTCACCATCGTGGTTTCGACTTTCACCATCGTGGTTTCGACTTTCACCATCGTGATTTCGACTTTCATCATCGTGGTTTCGACTTTCACGATCGTAGTTTCGACTTTCACCATCGTGCTTTCGACTTTCATCATCGTGATTTCGACTTTCACCATCGTGATTTCGACTTTCATCATCGTGGTTTCGACTTTCACCATCGTAGGTTCGACTTTCACCATCGTGGTTTCGACTTTCATCATCGTGGTTTCGACTTTCACCATCGTGGTTTCGACTTTCATCATCGTGGTTTCGACTTTCACCATCGTAGTTTCGACTTTCATCATCGTGGTTTCGACTTTCATCATCGTGGTTTCGACTTTCACCATCGTGGTTTCGACTTTCACCATCGTGGTTTCGACTTTCATCATCGTGGTTTCGACTTTCATCATCGTAGTTTCGACTTTCACCATCGTGATTTCGACTTTCACCATCGTGATTTCGACTTTCACCATCGTGGTTTCGACTTTCATCATCGTAGTTTCGACTTTCATCATCGTAGTTTCGACTTTCACCATCGTAGTTTCGACTTTCATCATCGTGGTTTCGACTTTCACCATCGTAGTTTCGACTTTCATCATCGTAGTTTCGACTTCCTGTTGCGCATGGTCAATGCTATCTCGGCAAATAATACAATGGATGACTGCGGTCTTGATCTACGCATGACTGACGTAAGCCTACTTCATTGATAAAACATACAGCCGTGGCCGTTGATCTGCAGCATTTCATATTAGTTTAACTACGCCTCTTACAAAAAAACCGATACATCGATACATAAAGTGGGAGAATCCATTATAAAATTACCGCTTAAAATAGGGGTGTCGTTAGTACATTCACGTCGTTAGTATAAACCTTTCTTTACGTCATTAAATACAAAATGAAGACAAGTAAATGTGGCAGATCTTATGCACAAGGTAAAAAGATTTCAACGGATTTAAAATCGCTAGTGATTGACAATTTAGTCCTCCGAAAGACAGTGTCGTCTTTCTCAACTATTCACGTCATTAGCGTGACATAAAAAATGACCGGCGATCTTAACCTCTCGACTATTTTTAGTGGACTTGTCAAGAATTCATGATTCAACAAAAAAAACCTGAACAATCTCTATCTCAGCCAGTTTGCATTTACTGTACATGACCCGGAAAGTAACTACATGTGGCAGTTTATGCACTGTCCAATCACCAGTCCGTTTTCTGTAAAATTGGCGTAGTGGCATAGAGTTAAGAAAGTTTTGAAGCAACAGATCATTGGAGTCGGTGTAATTTATTACCAAACGATAGCTTCTCAAAGCCGTGATACACAAAGTCGTGAGGTTACACCTCATTTTATCCCCGAGAGGTCAGAAAAGCGCAGCTTGTACCCAATTCAAGGTCAGTATGAAATATCCGTGTTACTCAATTATATTTGTTGACAGGCTGTGCCGCAAAACCAATCTTCATAACCAGAGTTTGGACCCGTAGATTCTTACGAGGTCACACGAATGTCTGGATTCCAAAATAAGAAAATGAAACACATTATTATATTACCGTGTGATACGAGTATTTGTAATATTTACAGCCCGTTGCAAAAAATCCAAAACGGTCTGAAGTAGCTACAATCCGCCGAGATGTTGTTTATATGGGAGAAAATATATATAATATTACATTGTGTAGTATTCCTGCGGTGATTCAGGGACAGGGGTCATTTCTTTGTGAATGATTCAATATATCTCTTGCTGATAATCTAAATCGCTACCGCAAGTTCATGAATTATTTTAAATGTATTATGTTCCCGGGACTTTACGCTAGAACTAGTATCTAATGAAGTCATTTTTTAAATAAAACCGGAAAGCACAGTTTTGGGTGCATATTCTCAAGCCTTGTTTGAATTGTCTTTATGCGTATGACAATATTTGTACAATTCAGTTCTTAAGATATAACGAATAGTATTAGCTGCTTAATTTTAATTAAAAGTGCAGTACGCCATCCTACATAATTGATGATCATATGATACCTCTTTCATAAAATGCCTTTTTCACATCGTCCTGTCCATGTTTTACCAAAATGAGAAGAAAATGTTTTTCCGAAATTGATCATAATAATAATAAGTCGCAACAGCCCGGCAGTGAACACGAAACTTTTCGTTTTACCTTGAAAGCCTATGGCTTCTCCTATCCTTTTCTTTCCGGGAAAGAGTTTGGGTTAACGAGTCTCGGAAAAAAATTCAAATTAACAAATTTGAACATGAAAATGAAACGACAGACATGGCAGACGGGTTATTTTATCTCATATACAATTTGTTTATTTCATTAATATGTACATGTATTATACAGGATGAAAATATGGAAAATTGTGAATGTTCATTGACCAAACTTGATAGCATCATGTTGTGCAGCGAGACCATGTTATCACTCTTTAACTTACTATATATTTTTACTTTACGTTTTGATGTAAAAACATAGAATCAATGATAAAGAAAACATATACTAACGAGTTTCATTACAATAAAACGACGGGAAAACGACAAACTATGTGACTGTGATAAAAAACTGAATACTTTTGACACGGGCATTTTGTTTCCAACTAGAACGTTACAATCAAAGGGGCACATCACATAAAGGTTTTGGGTGGTCTGGGGGTATTGATACCCCTTTAGACTAGTCGTCAGTGTGACCGCTATATTTACTCTCGCGTGCAAATTTATTTTCAGTGTCATTGGCTACACACATACATTATTATGATAATAATAAGTGTAACAGTTCTATGACATATCAACTCACTGGCTGCGCGCAAGTTGGTGAAATCACAACAGTCTCGGAATTTACTTCATGTATGTAATAACTTGTACACACGAGTACAAACAAAACCGTGAAAGAATAACTTTTGTACTTATGAAGGTCTCGGGAACACTCATCGATGTCACTCTTTTTGTATAAGGGATATCTGTTCACAACATGCTCGTAAATACCTGTACAGATCTATTTAAATGTGTCCATTATACATTGACACCGTAAGGATGGGATTGTAATATTATCGTTTTAAAAAAATGTTTGAAGTTAGATTCTAAATTTTCAAGATGTGCGATCGTATTCTATTCAGTCACGGAAAGTACGTATTATTATACTGTATTCCGTTTCAACTTTGTTACGAATTTTGTGAAATTAAACAGCATCGAGATGTATTTATTTAATTACAAACTTTGAATGTAAATACTTTTTTTTTTAAACAATGCAACTCACACTAAAGGTCGGGTAGTACACGTTGTATTTATCGATCGATACCTGGCTACTTATGGTATTTGGTACACCCCTATTTTGAGCGGTTATTTATAATAGAATCTTCCACTTAAAGTTGTATGGGATTTTAGCTAGTGTAAAACGTCTCTGTATGAAACTATACTATCGGGAAATGCTGTACACTGTACGCGAATGACATGCGCAACAGGAAGGCGAAAGTCGAAAGTCGAAAACACGATGGTGAAAGTCGAAACCACGATGGTGAAAGTCGAAACTACGATGGTGAAAGTCGAAACCACGATGGTGAAAGTCGAAACCACGATGGTGAAAGTCGAAACCACGATGGTGAAAGTCGAAACCACGATGACGAAAGTCGAAACTACGATGATGAAAGTCGAAATCACGATGGTGAAAGTCGAAACCACGATGGTGAAAGTCGAAACCACGATGGTGAAAGTCGAAATCACGATGGTGAAAGTCGAAACTACGATGATTAAAGTCGAAACCACGATGGTGAAAGTCGAAACCACGATGATGAAAGTCGAAACCACGATGGTGAAAGTCGAAACCACGATGGTGAAAGTCGAAAGTCGAAACCACGATGGTGAAAGTCGAAACCACGATGGTGAAAACGCGAAATTATGTCGCGTTTTCACCATCGTGGTTTCGTGATTTCGTGTTTTCATCATCGTAGTTTCGTATTTTCACCATCGTGATTTCGACTTTCACCATCGTAATTTCGACTTTCGACTTTCACCATCGTGGTTTCGTGTTTTCATCATCGTGGTTTCGACTTTCATCATCGTAGTTTCGAGCATCGTGGTATGGGGAGAAAAATAAAAACCGCGATGGTCCAAACGGAACACCGTAGGTATCAGTATTACTTTGATTTAAGAAAATATGTTTATATGAGGTACGTTTGTTTGTTTTTTATAATTTGTTGTGCATGCATAAGGAAATCGTCAAATGTGCAACAAAATACATTGTATAACATTCTAACCGTTGTTTCCTTTCTCGAATGACTAGGATTTACTACCTTCTAAAATGATAGATTTTGAATAGATTCGGAACATTTATACAGGTATCATTTTATTCAGTTGGTCATGAAAGCGTTGAAAGTATATGTTGCAAAGTATTTGTTGAATTTCAACCATTTCCAATGTATCTTAAAAAGTTGCTGTGCAAAATGTAATATGTGTATTTGTTTAGACACAGGAATAACTGCGGAAGTGGAACATAACTATGAAAAGTTAAAACCAGACAAAGGTAACTACACTAAAGATTCGCTTTTAGGACTACCTAATATTAAGACCACCCTTGATATTAAGACCAGGTATTTCAGAACCAAATGCTCAATTTTATAGTAAAACGATCTCGCCAATAAGACTGATTTGATATGAGTCCACTTTTACTTGTCTGAAAGGTTGTTCCGATACAGGAACTTATTGTACGACACATTTCATTCATAACGATTTATAAAACATTTCGTATTCTTTGTATTTTGCTTATTGATATATTCTTTTCATTTGTGTTTGACTGTAATGGAGGACAATAACATTACTCAACATTAAACTCTTTACATATTGCAGATGGAAAACACAGTAAGAAACAAGAAAAGCACTTTGTTAAGTTAGATAAAGGTAATCTTACGCATATATTATAGTAATGAGTTTTCATACCTAATAATTTGTTGTTTTTTTGTCGTTACTTTTGGTTTACTAAATATTTTAGTACATATACATATCCGTCAGTCATTTTGTTAAAATAATAGTAATTACTTAGTAAAGACAGTTAAGTAAGCTTAGTCACAGAAATATAGTCAATCATTTTTACATTTAATAAACAAACACAGAGAAACCCATTTAACAATAAACTGGTGAAAACCCGATTTAAAGGTTATTTGTAGGTCAGTTTCCACATATATTCGTATTTTTAGATGCGGCTAATTCTGTAGATCCCATTTATACGAATTTGATGTTTTGATGATGTTGGAGAAAATTGGACCCAGTGTACAGGAGGGCTTCTTCTCAGAGAAAATACATGACAAAAATATCAAGACTAGACCGTATGATCCAAACTACAAGAATATATTCATAACTTAAGCACAAAAGAAAAGGCATAATTACAAAATGTAAAAATTGCAACTTACTAATAGAGACTGCAAATTTATTTCATTCGTTTTCAGAAGAGTAGTGTCAGTGTTGGTTTTGACAATTTTATCTATGTTTTGTTATACATATTTATGTACCATATTATCTGTGATAGAATATCTTCATGCCAGTGTTATTAAGATCATATTTCAAATATTTCATTTAATTTAATCTGTAATGATAACGTCAATGTTATACTCGCATCACCGCAAAATGACAAATAGAAATTATGTCAACCACAAGTTTAGATCTTGATTTTCGTTTATTCACAACTTTCACATGTACTTCTTTGAAAAGTAAAGGTGCAGGAAATAAATCTAGACAATGCATGTCAGTAATAGAGGGGATCGGTGGTGGAGACGTTAAAATGTCTGCCGTTCATTCCGGAAGTATTGGGTTCGAGCCTCACTGGGGTCACGACCGTACCTCTTCACATGACACCAGTTGTTTTCCCGGCTGTTGAATTGAGAGTGACTCGATAAGCTTTAAAGTTTCTTCACAGTTTAGTATAAACTAAATTAACATCAGCATTTACTCACGCTTTGATCATTATGACAAAAAAGGCTCAATGTATTGATGTTGTTCCAAACAGCATGTTGTAGAGAATTCTTCTGAAACTTTAATTTATTGTATTGTCAATTTAGTCAAACGTAGAAAAACGTTCTTATAAATTGCCGAACTGAAAATATTTGAATTGTTTTTTTTCAAAAAATCACTCTACAAGAGTTCCTTATGTTGGCCCAACCACTCAATCCACGGATATAACTCGAAATTTAATCGTTTAAACTTTTAAAATTACGTTTCTGGAGACATTCTTTCTTTGAATAATGCTTTTTAGAAATGCAGTCCCTTACTATATTCAACTGCTGACTCTGACAGTACAGTGTTTTATATCGTTCTGATGAAACGTGTGTTTACCTTGAGAACCTCCGATGCTTTTCTGAAAACAAATATTGTGCAAAATTACCCATACAGATTTTTAAAAATTGTTCCAATGTCTTTAAACAGACTATGATTTATGAAATAAATGCAAATTATCTGGAATATAAATTAGTACATTTGTATTGGCAAATAACAAAGAATTAAGTATTCAATACTAGTTAGTGATGTTTGTAGCAAAATACATTAGGGGTTCATATTGTAATAGGTTCTTTCTTA
>JAFMSR010000004.1:4719777-4813681 GCA_022818135.1 Saxidomus purpurata
CCAAACATGTACAAAACTGCTGACCAGTTAAATATAGTGTGAAACTATATAATGTGTATGTTGTCAGAATAGATTGTAAAAATATGATTCTATTAAGTGTATTTTAAACTCTACATTTTCAGGTCTTTGCTCTGGTCATCGGCGCTAATGACATGAATGATTTGAAAATAATCTTGATATTGCATTTATGATTCATGAAAGAAAGTATCAGTCTTGTCATGAAAGTTTCATAGAGACATTGAAAAAAGTTATTCCAAATTTAAATTCTATTAATGTGACAGTCATTTCAGACAGAGAAAGGGGCATCATCGGAGCATTTGAATCAAAATTAGATAATGCGACAGTTGTCAATTGCTGGAATCACATTTTTAGTGATATCAAGTTTTGGTTATCAAAACACGGTGGGACTAAGGACGACAAAAAGATTTACGAGGCTAACGTAAAAACTTTACTGCAGTGTGAATCTTTAGAGGTTTTTAACGCTACGTTAGCAGAAATGAAACAAACCTGGAGTGAATCATTTGTTAATTACTTCGAAGTAAATATCCTTCAAACCTTAACAAAGTATTCAGCAAGATGGATTCTTGAGGAAAGACATCTTTAATCCGTACTCTGGTATTACAAATAACGTAAGCGAAAGTTTAAATGCAATGTTGAAAAGACTTCTTGATCATAAAGAGAAAGCTTTAGATGAGATAGTGTTATATCTTTATTACATGCAAGGCAATTCTCTTTCAGAACTAATACGCGCTTTTTGTGGTGAAAGTGATTGGACATTGCGAGGGAATTACAAATACGCGTCACTGGACCCAGAAACCGTGAGTTTACCAAAAAATGTGTGTCATCCGAGCAAATTAATTGAACTAATAAAAGGAGAAATTTCAAATGTCATAGATAGAGATAATGTAACAAATAATAATATTATCGTAGATGAACAGTCAAAACCTAAAGCAAAAAGTTATAGCCAAAAAGCCCTAGCAATTAAGGTAATTGAAGAAAATAACATTGTTCTCGTGCCGCAAATGGGTGCATTTATGGTTCAAGGCTCAAACGGAACAAAATATTCAGTGACACTCTTCCCCAAACAATCATGTACATGTCCTTCTACAGCCACATGCTACCACATAATTTCAGCGATGATGGCAATCGGTATGGCATTACCAGAAGACAAAAAAGTGTTTAATTTAACCCAATTAAGACACAACTGGAGGGCAAAAAGCAGTAAAAAGTGTGGTACAAAAAAGGGCAGGAAAGGAGCCACAGACGAGGACATCATAATTAACCCGGCACCTGATTCAATTATGAAAAGTGAATTGAAAACATCAAATACGCCAGTCCTAGAGACAGTTAAACAACGAGAAACAACAAATGACGTAAGAAGATCATTATTCGAGTCATCAACGCCGAAATCAATTTTAAAAACACCAAAATTACATTCCAGTGAGAAAAAGCGGAAACTGACTTTTGCATCCTTCGAAAACGCCAGTAAAATACAAAAAATGAATGACCTTTCAACAATAGAAGAATCAACAGAACTAATAGAATTAAGCGACCGCCGTGACGACAGCATTTCAGAAATAGATAATAACTTTTGGATTAAGAACTTACATCTTACAAATGAAGATAAAGATATTGTTAATAATAAAAATGGCAAACTAAATTCATCACATATAGAGGCAGTACATAGATTATTAAGCAAACAGTTCGGAAATAAAATTGGAGGCTTCCAATTATCTGAAAAGGTACCTAAATTTGACGACAATAATCAAGTGTGGACGACTTTTAATTCATTCAATCCAACCAAAGAAACTTCATCTTGTCAAATCCATCATAACCACAAAGATCTTTGGGTAACATCAATTCGACACAATAACAAAGTATATCTGATAGACAGTTTAGGGAATGACAGACCAAATGATAGGATTATACCAGATGGGTTAAAAATTCAATTATCGAAAATATATGGCATAAATGAAAAATGTGTTAAGGTTATTGTTCCACTAGTTCAAAAGCAAGACAACTCTGTAGATTGTGGATTATTCGCTATTGCCCATGCAACATCATACTGTATTAGACAGAAACTTTGCTTTGAATTAATTTTTGATTCCAATAAACTAAGAGAACATTTGACATCGTGTCTTGAAAACGAATTAATGACATACTTCCCCACCACGAAGAAAACTCTAGGACTTAGGCGAAATAAAAATCAAAAGACCATTTCGATTGAAAATTATTGTAATTGCAATTTGCCTGCTTGCTTAGGTGATCAAGTACAGTGTGACAAGTGCTCACTCTGGTATCACAAGCACTGTGTTGAGGCACCGGTTGACATATCACATGTTGACGTCGAATTCATTTGTTCTGCTTGTAACTAAAGTAGCAAGCAAAAACTCAGCTGTAAAAACACAGGGTAAAATAAAAGATAAGTTCTGTTCTGTACTGTAGATATATACTTGTTTAATTATGTCACCGTCTTGTTTCCATTGTGTTAGAAACTGATAAGGTTTATAATTCTTAATTTTGTTGTAATTATATTAAAACGTGTGAGAATACAATATATAAAACATATAATAATTGCTAATAGTTTAATCCATATTATTGTTGTAACTCACATAATAGAAACATAGATTCTATAGATTATATTATAATTTTGGTTTTGTTTATATTGCATAATTTTGTTGTTATTAGTTTAGTAAAATTTGAAAAATCAACTGATAATAAAATAAATCAAAAATAATTTAGACATTTAAGTTGTTTATTCCTTTTGTTCACATATACCCATTCTATGATAAATACAATGACTGGTTGCAATTTCCTTCTATATATATATCGTCAGCATTTTCCAATAATCCTTCTTTACCTATGTGGTCAGCAGTTTTCCTCTATTCTTATATCGTCAGCTAATTCGTCAGCAGTTTAGTGCTCGAGATTTATTTTATTCTGATATAGTATCATTGTAAAGCAGACGTTCTAACGGGTCGTACCGAATATTGCCTCTTTAGAGGATGGTGGACCCAATAAGCACGATTACAAACAAAAAAGCAGACGTTCTAACGTTTCCAAATGTATATGATGCATTAACCTAAAGTAAGTAGTTATAACACAACTACCTATGCAAGTTAAGGAAATTTTGCTTATTTTTTTTGTTTAAATGTTTCAAGGAATATAATCTATACGGAAATTAAAAAGACAACATTTTTCATCCGAGCAACATAAAACCGGTATCTTTGTGTAGGATACATGTACGTTTTATTGTTTCCAAATATATATAACACTTGGACCCAAAGAACGTAGTTATCACACAAATAGTTCTGCAAGTTATGGTAATTTTGCTTATCTTTTGTGTCAAGAATATTACAGTACTTACGGAGAGCGTTCAGTTACAGATGGATAGACTGTGATTTTTAGCTTAATAAAATACCGTTTGTCAGTCAGTCAGTCAGTCAGTCGGCACCAATTTTAAACACATTATTGCTAAAGATATAATTACTTTCAATACTGGTATAGTACTATCCATCTGCATCCAGGCCACACCACTCGAAGGCGCTCTGATCATACCCGCCCTAGTCCCAAAAATAACAATTTTTTTTGATCAGTTGATTACTTAAATTTGATTAAATGAGTCGGTGTGTAGAACACCCGATGAGGTCAAATAACCTCCCTTCCCGACTTTAATTTTAATGATATATGAGGAAATATAGTTACTATAATCACTGATGGGCTAACTTGAATAAAAATACATTGTAAGAATAGAAAAAAAAGTTATTTCATCAAATGTCAACCTTATAGAATAACTACGCATTGAACAAGCTCGGGAAAGTTTTTTAAAAATCTTAATAAAACATTGCTCCCCATATTTTATCTTTGAGATCAGTAGCATAAATAGAGATGTATCACATATATATAATATATAATAAGTGTATGAATCCTTAACAATAGTAAATCTGATAAAAGTACAAAAAATTAGAAAACACGTGTATTAATATGGACATCACATATTACCTGGAACAATATTGACAAAGCCATTTTTTACCCCGTACAGTCTCTGTATAACCTACGCATCTCTTATGGAACCATTTAAGTTTACAATATTTGTTATCACATTTCACCATATCACCGACTATATCTGGCAGCTTACATGTACAATAAATTTTAACCGAACAAGCTTTAGCATCTTTACAAGGCATTTTAGGCATTTTTTCAGTTTTAGGAAATGTTACAAAGTGTTCATTTTCAATACAATATGACCAGCGACACGGGAAAATGGGCCTTCGGACAAAATACTTGGAAACTAATTTTCTTGCATATTTTAAATAAACAATATTTCAATATCAATATTGGAAAATTTCAGTTACCTTCGTCCAGTACATACAAAACTACAACGTTTTGAAAAAGCATACCTAAGGCGTCATTGTTCATTCTAAAAATGACGTCACATACCACAATTTGACGTCAAAACTCACTTCAATTTACATGGCAGTAAACTATTCTGGTAATCATTTCCTAACAGCATCATTTATTTTTGGTTGCAACATTATATACTCTTTCAATATATATCATATCTGGTGAACTATTCCATGTCTTCTTTCCACGATATGCCTTTTTCATAAGGTATAGCCAAAATAAAAAAAAGAATCATTTCAAATCGCTGTTGCCATAGTAATGGTCTTGGAGGATTTTGAAGCCAATAGTGTGTTTCTTTTGAGGAAAACATAGTGGTTATCAGTTTTTAACATTGGTTTTGCATTTAAAGAGGGTGACAAAAATGTAAATTTTATGGGATTTTTTATCAATTATTGTCGAATAATGTAACAAATGTCCGAAGGTACATTTTCGCGCGTTGAAGGTCATATAACAAATGCTGTCTCATTTTTGGTATATCATACCTTATGTTTGACATATCAACATTAAACTCTTTACTTAACAGTTCGGTAAGATTGGCGATGGCAAATACTCAACAGTCTGCAGAATTTTCCTGACGTTGAATGTCAGGTATTTTAACATTTATAGTGTGTTCTGTATTGTCATATATTTGAGAAATTTGTATTGAAATACTGCTATTTAATGTCCTTGAGCTCTTTAAACTGTCTAAAAGTACAACATATCCCTTTTCTTTTGATTGGTACGAAAGTATCCAGTGATGACTGCCGTTGTAGTGAACTTGAGCTGAAGGGGAAGGTTGTTTCATTAAATGTTGATTAATATCCCAAGTGCCTAAATAGTCATTGAATTTTGGTGCAAATAAAGTGTCCTGCATATACCACTGATATTAGTAAATTGTTTTTGTAAAATGTTCTGGGCTTTATTTATAATTATATCATTCAGCCATCCGACGGGATTTTGAATCAAATGTAGATCGGATTTTTCAATAATTTCAACACAATCGGGTTTGTCACTTTTCTTTTCTTCCATGTTTATTTCAATTTCACTAGAGCAATTAATTTCTAGAGGCAATGATCTGTCGCTACTAAGATTTAATTCAAATTCTTCTTCAAGAACATCCTCAGCAATAGAACTTAGATTGTTTTCATATGTGGCTTTTTCAAACTTTATTTTTTTACATGTGGATGGCTTCTCATTGAGACTCCTTCTACGAGAATGAGATGGAGTTGGAGTTTTATCAACAGACTTTGGCGTCGATGCCATTGATTCGGACAATTTCTGCTTTACAATTGAACTAGTAGGTGTGTTACACATGACAGTTTTAGCGGATGGCGTCATAAGTATTGAATCAGGCACTGGAATAACTTCAAAATCTGCTTTTTTTGGTTTCTTTTGTCCTGTCTTTTTTGCAACTCGCGGTTTACTATTTTTTCTTAATAGTGTTAAATTTCTAACAGAGGGTGTATCGCAAATGCCGTCAATGTTTAATGTCATTCTCACTGCTAAAATATGATAACACAGCCCTGTGGACGGACAACTGTATGCTTCCTTTGGAGTTAATGTAACAAGACGTTTTGTTCCTTGTATACCCTCAACGACAAATGTTTTCATTGACGGTATCATCTTTATCTTATCATTCTTAATTATATATTCAGCTAGTGCTTTTTGACTGAGATTTTTTCTTTTCCTTTTCTTTCCTCAATCTCTTTGTCGTCGATTATTGTTGCATTTTTGTTTTCTACTATATCAAAGATTTGTTCATCAATTTCTCTTATGTTGTTATTTTCATTATCACTATCATTTACGTTATTTTCATTAGAAATTTCAACATCTTCATGGCGTACCGTTTCTTCATCGATGCAAGCTTTATTGAAATGTTCGAGTGCTTCTTTTGCCCGCCTTAATATTTCTTCAGGACTACCAGATATTTGGGGTACATGAATTTCACTTCGATCTAAATTTGCGTATTGGCAGTCATCCCTTGATTTAAAATTCCCGAATCAAGCGCGACCACACTGTATGTCAGCGTACACAGATTTTTGACATATTAGTAAATTCCACTGGCAATTCTTTCCTATGTTGGATTGACTTTATCATATTATTCACAGATTCTGCTGGATTGCTGGTATTTCCCGAGTAGGGGTTATATATATTAAAACTTTCTAAAATCCAGCGACCAGAATGCTTTAAAATTGTTTCATGTAAATGTTTTTCAAAATAGTTTTTAAATTCTTGACTCCATTCTTGTTCTAACTCTGATTTATGGTCGGCATATTCAAGTTCTGTTTTACATTTCATCAAGGATGGTACATGTTTAGTGTAAACAGGGAAATCGTCATTTTTCGCGTTCGTTTTCTTTAACCATTTTTTTTATATCTGTCCTTATATGATTCCAACAATGGACAATTGGTATGTTTGGTAAAGCAGTCTGTATGGCGACTTTAATCCCAGCCCCTCTATCACAAATTAATGGATATTTTGTTTTCTTAAGATTTGGTATATGCTCTTTAATTACATTAAAAAAACGTTCATGAAATTTAGCATCTCTTCACATGTTGATACGATAGCACGCTAACAAACAACTGTCCCATTTTATATGTTGTATCATGATACATTTTCAGAGGTGTACCAGAGTTAAATATAAGAAGCTCGTTAAACTCTTTTTGAATTTCTTCTAGTCCTGAAATGCAAACAAGGGACGGATATACATCTATTTGTTTATTAAAATTTTCCAACTCTATTGATATTTCGCATAAGTTATAAATTTCATCTCTGCTGTACCGTTTATCTCTCCTCGACTTTTACAAATGATTTTTAACTTGTATATTTTTTCCCGTTTTTACTTCAAAATCTGTGCCTTTCTCGGCGTTACTTTTTAATTCTTTATCTATCAAATTAGCAGAAATTGCAGCATCGTCCGCGCGTGACTTCATTTGTTCAATCACCGAAGGTTTAATTCTGATAAACACCTCGTTTGTATATTTCGAATTTCCGTGCGTACATATACTGATGGGTCACCTATATAGTGTATTATTGCAAATAATTCTCCCCTCTTTCACGCGTTCGTAAATATACTTTTGGAAAGACTTAGAATGTTCATTATTCTCTAACCTGATTTTGAAAAACGATTTGCTCAGAGTTGGTTTCTTGTAAGGAATTTTTTTCCGACCATCATTAATCCACATGTATCTATCAATGCGAACATCTTTTTTATTTATTAAAAAGCTCATATCAATAACAAATATATCACCATCGTTTACGTTATCTGGCATACCAGTTGAAATATATTCACTATTTGCACCCGACTCACATGAACTCATTTCTTCTTCTGCACGCTCAGCCGATAATGTTGTTTTCTGATTTTAAAATAACACAGAGACACCACCACCACCTGATTGCCTGTTTCTGTTATCAGGAATCTGTGCTGGATCTTGTATCCATCGGACTATTTCTTCAAGTTCGGTGCGAGACGGCACTGCTCTGGAGGATATAGTATGCGAAGACGACGTAGGAAGTGCAGGCTTTCTGGTTGACACCTTGGCGCGAGACGGCACCGACCTGGAGGATGTAGTATGCGGAGACGACGTAGGAAGTGCAGGCTTTCTGGTAGACACGTTGGCGCGAGACGGAACCGCTTTGGAGGATGTAGTATGCGGAGACGACGTAGGACGTCCAGGCTTTCTGGTAGGCGAGACGGCACCGCGACGATGTCACTGTAACTTTTCGGTCCATACACTGGTGATGGTGTAGATGGCGTAGAGGTAGGTAGTGCTGTTTGTTTGTATGGAATGGCAGAAGTTAGAGATCTTACGGCGGATTCAATACCACTTGCAAACGTCGTTGTTCCGTCATGGCTAAGATGCAGACCGTCCTTACTAAGCAGATTCACGTTGGCCCCTAAAATAGATAAACATTCATGTACACTTTTATGTATAGACAGACGGCAAAAAAAACCATGACTATAGCTCAAATACTTTATCGTTTATTTTCATTCAGTCTAAGAAACTACCAATTTTCACACATAAATAGACATGGTCGGCTATAGACCAAATACTTTATCATTAAATTCTATTTAGTCTAAGAAACTACCAATTTTCACACATAAATAGACATGGTCGGTAGCAGAACTCGAAACCATGGTCTTTAATTGAGTATTGCGATTTGAAAATATTGTGTCATTTATAAAAAAACTTTAAGGTATGATATCAGTACAATTGTAATCGTTGTCTTATCATTTGAGATGTGCATTTCTACGGAAACTTACCAGACATAGTGTGGAAATCAGGCTGTTCGATGATACGAACCCAAGGTACCTGGCATGAGACCGCACGTAGCAGTTGGTTGACTTTACCAGCATCGTAATTCCATCTATCGAGGAAACCATGTCTTAGGCCACAACCGTTAAAACGGTTCTGTGCCCTAGGTAGAATTTCGGACAGAAGGATTGTTGCACATGGTGAGTGATGGGAATCTCGTTACACAGTATCTCAATTCGGTTCGGTGTCTGGGTAAAGATGTCGTTTGCACCAACCACTACCACAACAACCTGCAAAATTTAATTCAGTTTCTAAGGCTTCTGTATATGTTCAAAATTTTGTCTTAACATTAAAGTTCCAGGATCACTTTGAATTTACTGATATAGTGTATAAGATTTATTGATAGGATAATGAAAGAACCATGTTCTATTCACTTAAAATCAATTTTGCCATATTCCTCTCGTTCGTATTCAAGTTGTTTCTTCAAGAAAACGATTTGCCAGAAAGCCTTTCTTATTGTTTGCAATATCATTGGAAAAAAATATAGTGCGCTATGTTTCTAATATGTACTTATTGATTTAAAAAGCAAAGTTATGAAAGTTTTTGGTACAAGTAAAGTTAATTTCTTTCAGTAACACATCTTTGTTGATAAAATGGGAGCTACTTGTAAATGTGATCATGGGACTTTAAAGTTATATTACCCTTCAAAATGGTCACATTGGTTTATGGTTAAGAATGATGTTCAAAACACAGTGGATGTTTGAGGGTCACTTTGAACGGTAATATCACTTTAATTGATATTTGGCATATTTTCATTCTTTATTCCGTATTTAATTCATTCCATAATTTGCGACTATTTTATGCAAGGAAAGAAAAGTCATTATCTGATGAAGAAGAAATTAATATACTGATGTTTCCACCATTTGCTATTACTTTCGCTTTAATCAGAAGACAATCCAGGATGTTCAACAACCTCAAAAATTAGCTAAATTAGATAAAATTTCAATTGGATATATCAAAACTTCATTTATAGGATATAACTGGAATATACTAAATTTGGTATGTATTTTGTAATTATTATGACAAAATTGATTTTAAACAGCAAAGTCCACATGTATTCGTGAACATTTTCGGTCCTCAAATAGGCCCGCAGAATTCCGCACAATAAACACTTAACGGAAGCTGCAAAAGATGGTGGCAGAAATGTTGAAGTCTGATCGTTTGATGTAAACAGATGAATATTTGTTAAGGTAAGCATTGATATTGTGTAAATGTTGTTACACCAACGAAATAAAATGTAATCGAAGTGGTGCTAGGAGTTTTAAGGGTTGTCATTATGTAAATGTAGAGTACACAGGAGGTTGTCATTCATCTGTTCACCACTGAAGCATTTGCGACTATAATAGTGATGGCTTACCTGCTACAGGCGCAGATTCTTGCCGATCCTATTTATTGTACGTCTGTACTGTCTAGGTTTAGCTTGAAGAGAGCGAGAACTGCTAGGCGGAAGTATGACGTCAGCTTAGTTTCGGTCACGGGTGAATAACCAGGTAATCAAGGGACACAACACTCCTCCCAACTTTATGAAAGTGACCATGTAGCTCTCTCAGCCATAATGCCTGAATTTTCTGGTTTCCAGCTCAACAGTGAGACAATTCCATATAATATGGAAACAGTACACAGTGATAGCTTTAAACCATATTGACCGTAGTTCATAGATATTAGACAAGTTGTTTGTCTACTACTAACTATATGAGCAAGTTTACTCAAAATTCCTTATAATTTGTTCCATATGACATGGAATTGCAAAATACACAAGGTTCCAAAAAAAAAACATGGAACTTCATGAGTAGTTTCTCCAATTTACATGGAAATCAATCTACCCGGATTACGTTATCATGCCATATAACAGGTTGACCTTAAAAGTTGTTATAATCATGATTTCCTAATAACCTAGAAATATCCCTGGATGACCAATTTACAGAGACAATTCATAAATCCGGATCAGTTACAGTGCTGGTTAGCTGCTCAAAATTTATAGAGGCGCCGTCCATTGTCCACAGTCGTTTGCAGCAACTGCTCAACTTGCACACCCCGTCTGGAGGCGACCATTACAGCCACATCCCCAATATATGTCGGAGTGTTCCAACCAGGTGTTTTGTTTCCTGTTGCCACTGGGGACATATAAGGGGAGTCCGTCTCAATAAGCAGACGGTCCATAGGGATATCCTGTAGAGCAGCCAACTGTTCTGGACTGAAACTGGACACTCGGGCAGTGAACCCAAAATAGCAGTCAGGGAAGGCTACATTCCAATCAGCAACAACCTGGTAATTCCCGCTAAAGCAATGGGGATGTATGGGCTGCTTTTTTGCGCAGTACTCTTTGACTATCTCCAGACCCTTCTTGAACATAGTGCTGTCAGTAGAGGTGTTCCCCCGTAAGTGAAGAACCAACACCCTACCGACACAGGCATACTGGAGAATATGCCTAAACACCTCTTCCTGCTTATCCCAGGTTCTCGCATGCTCGGATCAATCCAACCCTATTTCTCCCAAACCAACCGTCATTGGCAGACTCAGAAGTCTTTGCAGTTCACCGAAGTGTTCCTCGCAGAACTCTAGAGCATGCCTAGGATGGTATCCTACTGCAACTCTAACCAGGTCACGAGCAGGAATTTCGTTGGGGAAGGACTGTGGGTCGCAGTAAACCGCAACCAAACCCACCAAAGTCACTGGGAATGCCGGAAGCACAGACTGCTCATGTTCCAAAACCTCTGGTAAGAGGTCTAGACCCATAACTCTGCATGTGACATTAGAAAGCTTATTTGTGTGCTTTTTCCCAGTTCTGTCAAGGTGGAAGTGGCTGTCGAACGCCTCTAAATAATATTGGTTGTCATCCACCACTACCACAGGAGTCGGGATACACAACTGAGCCTCTCCAGAACATGATACAGGGGTCATGGTTTCCGGTTCAGCACCAGCTAGAGTAACCACTACCTGTCTGGTTTCCACAGGAGAAGCCTCCGCCGCTCCCATAGGGTCCCATTGAAGTCCACCCCTGCACCAATCAATGTAAACCTCTAGGTTTTCCTCGGTCAGATAGGACACAAGTGCTAGAAGTGGCCTCCAATGTATCAGAGCCGCTACTGAATTAAGAGGAGTCAAATGAAATTCCCTAGGTATGGGCAACCTTAAGTACCTGCAGAGAGCCCTCATAGCGGTCTGAGTACCCTCAGAGATCGGCGATTGATAGGGCACCAGGCGATTATGATTGACATAACCCTGGAGATCCCATAATGACTTTCCGGGTCCCAGAAGCATGGTAGCAAGTCTCTCGAGGCTTCCCACACGGGTTGCCTGGAAATCAGGATCATTAAGCCTGTCAGAAGTTTCCATATCATGGAAAATGCCCGGAAGATGATACATAAACGCATGTTTGCGTAGAGTTCTTAAAGAAGAACCACAAGCCGGGCAAATACTTTGACCGTGTCTCGTTCTCTGACTGGCTCTCCCCCTCTCGAGAACTGTGGATTGAGGTTACTAGTCATAGTGGTGTTCATCCCCAAAATGCAACCTGCAGCATTATCCAGAGTCACTATGAATTGAGTCTTCTCTCTTACCTGCTTGGGTCTAATACCAGCGTCAGAGAGAGCCTCGGCAGTGACTGAAGCGGAACGCTTCCTAGCACGCCTTTTCCTTCTGGATAGGGGTTGCTTAGAAAGGCTATACTCTCCACCGTTAGACTGTTACATTTCTGGAATGCGTCTTTCCCTTTCCAGATTAGGGAACTTTACTTGATTTTGTTCTTGTACTTGACTCGGTTCCATTTCTGGAACTACTAAGGAGTGAACAGATATCCCTTCCTCTAACAGTTCCCGCTGAACTGGAACAGGATCAGATTCATTAGAGTCTTTATGCATGAATGGCGGTTCCTCACAATCCATATTAACTGGACATGGTGAGGTGGCTGCAGGCACGGAGGTGGAACCCGTCTGGAATTCAGGTCGATAGTCCTTGGAGATGTGACCCTGACAATGATACTCCTGATACGGGGTGACCTTTCTCTTGAAAGTACGACCAGATGGCGACGGCAGAGTTTTATTGATCGTCGCGTCATCAAAGAACGAGCTCAAGTGAGCTCGGGTCATCCTAATCCACCCGTAAACATTGCGGGAAAAAGCTATCTTCCCCTGTGCCTCAACCAACTGTAGAAACTTATCGGGTTTAATCTTATTGCTAAACCTCTGAATGGAGTCGATCAGATTAAAGGAGCTAAATAGAACCCCCCGCCTAGTTTTCTCTTCAATAAACTTGATGATTTCATCATAAATTCCCGGCCATTCATTAGATGACATACTCTGAAAAGGATTAATTCTCTAGTTTGATTTCTTGCATAAAGGGCAGAAATATTTGCCAATATCCATAGCGTCCTGCGGAGACACATTAACACAGGCTCCATTGTATCATGAATTCCCCTGAAAATGAACCTCTACACAGGCAATACTTGACATCCTGTTTCCCTTCCGTTGGAAGTGGAAGAGCCTTGGCAAGCAACTGAAAATGATCCATATATTTTCTAAGCCAATTTGGCAATTCTCGTGACCTGCATGGGGTTAATTTGTCATGGTTCGCTACAAATACAGAGCTTCGAAGTTGAACCCTATAAAGAAACGCAGTCAATTTTGCTACTACAATCCCCGGACCCTTCCAAGGTGGAGCAAGCTTTCTACACTTGCCCTTCTCAGAAGCCGTATCGAGAATGTAGACCAAATCTCCTGGTTTGTAAGACCTAGCGTTTACACGTAAATCAAAGTCTCTATTCATTCTACTCTGTGTAGTTTTGAGAGTTTTACGAGCATTATCATGAGCCATTTTTATAGAGTTTTCTAGTTCTAAAAGATATTCGTCACTCTGCATTGGTTTGGGGGTGACAAAAGGAAACATGAATTCAGCCGGATGCTTAACCTCTCTCCCCAACATTAGTTTGTTAGGGGTGAAGCCTGTACTCCTATTGACACATGACCTCATTGCACTAGCGATCTGAGCTAGGTACCTGTCCCATTGGTTTTGATTTTTGCCAATGTAACAACGTACCGCGTCCATGAGAGTGCGATTGAATCGTTCCACTTGGCCATTTCCAGAAGCCCTATAAGGTGTAGTTCTTGCCTAATGAATGTGAAGGAGTTCACAAATTTTTCTGAACAGTATACTCTCAAAATTTTAGCCTTGGTCAGTAAAAATTTCAAAGGGATAGCCAAATCTTGAGAAAAAATCACCAATAGCTGCATGTGCTGTTACTTCTGCAGTCTGGGGGAATGCACTCAACCCACTTGGTGAATTGATCAACCATCATTAAAATGTATTCATTTCCGTTTTTAGTTTTCGGCAAAGGACCAAGGAAATCTAAATGAACCCGTTCCATTGGGTAACTAGCATGGAAATTAGTAATGGGAATTCTCGCATGCTTGTTAGGCTTTTTGTTTTGTTTACAGATAGCACAGCTGTCTATATACTGTTCTATGTCACTTCCCATTCAATAATACTTGCACCTTAGTTTAGCTTTGGTTCGAACAATGCCCTCGTGTCCCGAAGATGGTATACTGTGATGCAACTCTATGACATGTTCAATCAGAGAGTTGGGGATAACCAAGACTCTATCGTGGTCCGATTTGTTTTCCCTCCACAATAATATACCACTCTCCAGAAAAACATCTCCCGGCAATTCCATAATTTCTTGGTTATGGGATCAGCCAAGAAAAGCTCCCCCTGCGATCGCACCACACCACCGTCCAACTAGGCTTTCAAACTCTTGTCCTGAGCCTGGGCTTCTTTAATGTCTTTAACACCATGTCCTCAAACCGACTCGACCCGACCCGGTGCCCTAGCATCCGATAGAGCTGGCCCAGTTTGTATTATGCATACAACTGGATCTGAGCCAGCCAGAATATCAAAATGCGAATGCACAAGATCCTCAGATGAGTCTGTGGTCGAAAAAATATCCTGGTTCCATATACTGGAACTGTTTAATATATTTTCTGGTGTATTTCCAAAATTATTGGAATTACAGGATTCCAGCCCCACTTGAAATTACTTTCCAGTCGAACTGGAAATAGTTCCAGATGGGCTGGACTCATGATTATCACACCAATGTAGTGCACATGAACCTGATGTGGTATTGCCGCGAGAAGTGAAGGCTTTCCAAGAAGCTAATGGAATAACATCATCAACTTCTGTGGCGAATTCGGCCCAATTTTTATGGGCTCTTTGACAATATGAGCAACCTCCAAACGGCACAGTTTTTAAATCATACCCCAATTCATAATTTGAGCAGTAGTTTTCTTCTGGTATTCTAGAAAGTGCATCAGCATTCCCATGTTTTTGACCTTTGCGATGCTGAATCTTTAAATTGTATTGGCTCAATTCCTCCATCCATCGGGTTAATTGACCTTGGGGTTGTTTGAAATTTAGTAACCATGTAAGACTGCTATGATCAGTTCTTACAATAAATGAATTTCCGCGGAGGTAATGGCGGAATTGCCTAGTAAATCGGACTACTGCTAGTAATTCTTTTCTGGTGGTACAGTATTTCCTCTGCTCTGGAGTCAGAGAAAAAATACAATACGCTATGACTCTTTCACAACCCTCTTGAATCTGAATGAGCTCACAATCCAAAGCCAAATCAGTAGCATCACAGTCCAGAATAAATTGATCTGTTTTATTTGGTAATGCCAGAATAGGTGGGGATATCAATTTCCTCTTGATAAGATCAAAAGCTTTCTGCTCTTTTTCCCCCCACTCAAATATTTTGTTTCCAGTTAAGTCATATAATGGAGCCTCTAGTTCAGCATAGTCTTGAATGAAAGACCTATGATAATTGGCCAAACCCAGGAATTTCGGAACTTCAGTCTTATTCCCTGGTTCAGGCCAATTTTTAACCACTGTGATGTGTTCATCACTCATTTCAAGACCATTTTGCTAACCAGCCTGCCCAAAAACTCTACCTTTTTCTGGAAGAAACTACATTTCTTTGGTTTTAGTTTAAGTCCGTGTTTTCGTAAACGTTCAAACACCTTTTTGAGGTTTAAAAGGTGATTATGGAAATCCTTGCCCATGACAAGAATGTCGTCAAGGAAAGCAAGAACTATATTCCAATTTAACCCGTGTAAAATCAGGTTCATGACTCTGGCAAATGTAGCGGGCGCATTACAAAGTCCAAAGGCCATTCTTATATGCTCATACAGGCCATACTTTGTAGTAAAGGCAGTTTTCTTGCGATCTTCCTCCGCTATCTTAATTTGCCAGTAAGCACTGTTTGCTTTCAGTTTGGAAAACCACTCAGTCCCTTCAAGGGTATCAAGACATTCTTCCACATTTGGAAGTGGGAACACATCCTTGACCGTTACATTGTTAAGAGCACGATAGTCTATGCACCAGCGCACAAAACCATCTCTTTTTATTATCAACACTGGCGCCGAAGCCGATTCTGACATGGATGGCTGAATAACACCTGCGCGGACCATTTTCTGTAAATGTCCTTCTTCTTCAGAGACGAAACATACAGGAGTTCTGCGCATTTTGTTTTATGGGTTTAGCATCCCCCGTGTCGATACGGTGCTCAATGTCTGAAAACTGGCCAAGATCAAATTCCGTTTTTGCAAAAACGTCTTGATACTGAATGTTTGTCTTTCCAAATTGCAACGCCTGTTCTGGGAATAACTTTTAATGGACTTTTCATACATATCCACAAGATGGACAGGAACATCCAAATAGTCCTCCCCCAGTTATAGTGACTTTATTTACACCCGTGGCTCCCGTTGAATCTGGAACTGGTGTTATGTCGAAAGTTTCATGTGCCAACCCAATATGAGTATCTTTTTTCAGGGTAATATACTTATCCGTCACGTTCACTACACAAACTAAAGGATTAGAGTTTGCTTTATGAACTGTCCTTTTAGCCCTATGGTTGGCTCTACCATGTAGTCAGGCATCTTCTCCCCTAATTTACACTGAATATGAGTGGTAGAGTTTGGCTGTATTACTGCTTTTTTACTAACAGTAACCTAAGCTATTTTAACCTGAGGATCAGAGGATTTGCCAAGTGTAAGAGGAATCTTGTCCCGGTTAACCATAATACAAGGTGCTCCTCGGTTTTTCTTTGGAATTTGAATTGTTACACCATGGCGATCCATAAAATCTAATCCTAAAAGCATAGTGTCCTGAATAGGGGCTACATACAAATTCTGTTTGTATGTTCTTTTCCCCAAGGTAACCTTTACAGGACCTAAAAAACAACCACACATTGACAGATCTCTACCAGCAGTATGCAGTTTGACCTTTTTTAAGATAGGGGGCTTTACTTTTCGTTGTTCATAAAACTTATCTGAAATTAATGAAACTTGAGCAGCAGTATCAACAACAGTGGATACTGCCTCACCATTGACTCTAGCTTCAATTCTTAGAGTCCTTGCTTGTACTCTTTTTGAAGCCTCTCGGTGACTTTGACGGAAATACCTTTGATGCGTTCTCTCGTTCTCTGGGTTTTGGTCGTCCAACAGCTTGGACGTAAAGCTCCATGTCTCCTTCACCTTCCTCTGAAGATCCCTCAAAGAAGCCAGAGTGCACCATTTTTATCTCTTTGGTATATCTGTCCCTGAATGTGACTTTTTTCTTTTCAGGCCAAAACATCATAGCCTTGTTGTGCTGATACCAGCGAACCCTGCCAATGGCTATTTCAATTGTACGGGGCCTTAGATTAATCACCGGCCTCTTTGTCTTCTAACCCTTGACAAAGAACGGACTACTGCCAACCGTATCATATTGTCTTCGGGTAAATCTTTATATGCCTTGTAGGCTAGATCAACTACTCTCTCTCTCCCCACTCACTGAGAGTTTCACCGATCTTTTGGGTGGAACTTTGAAACTCCATGATCAATGTCTCTGTTACGTCTCTGTAGTCAAACCTTGTACGGAATTTGCTTACCAAATTTAGATATGGTATGTCTGGCGCTATTTTAAAAATGTGAGAGTAAAAATCACTGGCTTTACCATGTAGGCACCAGCACAGACAATTTTTCTTTTCCCAATTGTTCCACCCATTATCTTCAGCATACGAAGAAAACTTGGTAAAAAATGAGCGCCATTTCCCTGTACCATCATAGGTTAGAGTTTTTGGGACATTAAACGGGCGGTCCCTTCGCCTAGCGCCTCCATTTCTGTTTTCTTCGTTACCCCCATCCCTGTCATTACCACTATCAGAACTGTCTTGATTACGGTCAGGCCGCCGCCGGCGTGGTCTAGGATTATTTGGCTGGTGACCTCCGATCTCTTTCCTCCCATTTTTGGGCCATGAGGCAATCCCATGCCTGGCGTAGAGCTTTGTGTGCATTTGACGGGGCTCCGATTTACGGGAGTATTCTGATACTTTGTGTTATCTTTGTGTGGTCTTGGACAAGGTTGTTGTTCCAGTGTAACTGGAACATTTTCGGGGTAGCTTGCTTGCCTAGGATTTCCCTCACAGCGGTATGATTCCCGATATTCTGGAACGTAATCATACGCATATCGCTCATATCTATGGTCGTGCATAGGGTTAGACCAATACGGCGACCCATAGGTCTCTGGCGGGTATTCGTGTTCCCTCTTGATGTGACCATATGGATAATGAGGTTGCATGCTTGGCTGAAGCTCAGGATACCTAGGATGGTAAGGCATCCTATAGCCTACTTCCTGCTGTTCCCAGTATGATCTAGCAGTTGGGGGATGATTGGCACCGTGTTGCGACATTAAAATATCTTGTTCCATTTTTGGAACGGAGTTACTGTAAATGCCTTGTTCTATTGCTGGAATCTGTGCAACAGGGTATAGATATTTTGCAGTATTCATTTCCATTGCTGGAACTGAATTACTGTACCCGATGGGTTGATTAACTGGGTTCCGCATAACATGGTTTTGTGATGATACATTATTCGGTTCCATTGCTGGAACTGAATGGTTGTACCCGACTGGTTGTTCCATTCCTGGAATCGCGCGATGTACATAGCGGGTGATTCCATTGCTGGAACATGCTTGTCACAATGTTGAGGCCTTACAGTATTCTGTCCCATTGCTGGAATAGAAGTACTGTACATAGCCTGATACTCTGTAACGGGGACCGGAGACCTGTATCTCTGCGCGATAGCACCTGGATATGGTTGTCCCATAGATGGAACACCCGGCAATATATGCTTCGGTTCCATTCCTGGAACAGGCGATCTCGGAAAAACAGGTGTTCCATAACCTGGTGCTTGTGGTCTCGTATGAGATGGGGGAGATGCCAATAGCGGTGGTACAGGATGCCTATATTGTGACATGGGATTCACTTTTGACTTAGCCCCTTGTGCTGCTTGTGGGAATAGTGCATGGCCATACATGGATGCTTTTTGTGCCCAAAATTGCTTTGTGGGCGTATCCCACTGGGATGTGTTGAATGGTTGACCAGCATTGTTCACAGGGGTACTATGTGAAATATTTCCCGCGAGAAAGGCCGTTTGCTTAGTGGGTGTACCCACAACCTGGGATGTATTGATTGGTTGATCCGCATTGGATACTGGGGTGGTATGTGGAATACTTCCCGTGGGGAAGGCCGTTTGCAAGGCTTTACTTACATCCTGTAATTTAAAAGTGGTATGGGGTACTACCACAAAGTGTTGTTTGGTACCCGAGGGACTTGTTTTCATTGAGGGTTTAGGCACAGGGCCTTTAACATTAATATTTTGTGCTGGCGGTGGATTCGGGCCGGTTGCTGTTAATGTATTTGCACCTGGTGACAGATGCGTCTGTGAATGGACAGCGTTAATTTTTGGGGAACTGATACCTTCCTTCACTGGCTTTTGTAATGGATTATACTGAGATACTGTGCTACCCGTATGAAGATCTTCTTCCTCCATTGAAGTATGGGAAGAAGGATTTGAGTCAAATAACCCACCCAGTGCATTCATGCTACTTTCAACGGAAGTGTGTGATGAGGCGCCAGTATTGCTTTAGTTGTTGTCATCTGGTATTGAGAATGCGACTTCTTCTATAGGGGTGGCGGGGGAAATGGCTTTTAGTATTTCTGGAGTAATTGGTCCTTTAAGTCTCTGTTTTAAAATATCCCTTGCCATTTTGGGACCAATAAACTTAATTCGTTGCAGACCCTGGAAATCTTCTTTATTAATGATCACCTTATCTGCCACAGATTTTTGCTCCCCCGTCCCAACAGTGCATATAAGTCCTTGGGGGCATATTGTGTTGCTATTTGGGTAGGGGATGTGGCCAACAGATGCTCTTGCGTCACGGACTGAGTTTGATCACCTTGACCGAACAATAAATTGTCCGATTCTCCAGTGGTTTCATGTTTGTCAGACATGGTTAACTGGAATAATCACTGCTATCGAAAACGTACTTTTATCGCTACGAAGTATCCAATCAAATTGGAATTCACAGGTTCGAGCTTCCAATAAAATTGGAATAAAGGTTCGATCTTCCAATAAAATTGGATTGAAGGTTACTCTTCCAATCAAATTGGAATAAAGGTTGATGATGATAAATATCAAAAAGTGATGACCAAAGATGATGTAGCCCAGTGATGATGATGATCACCAGTGATGATGATGATCAACAAGGAGGAGGTAGTTCAGCGATGATGATGGTCACCAGTGATGATTATAGTCACTGATGATGTTGTAGCTCAGTGATGATGATATAGTTCAGTGATAATGGTCACCAGTGATGTAGCTCAGTGATGATGATATAGTTCAGTGATAATGGTCACCAGTGATGTAGCTCAGTGATGATGGTCACCAGTGATGATTATAGTCACTGATGATGTTGTAGCTCAGTGATGATGATATAGTTCAGTGATAATGGTCACCAGTGATGTAGCTCAGTGATGATGGTCACCATAGATGTAGCTCAGTGATGATGGTCACCAGTGATGATTATAGTCACTGAGGATGATGAGGTTCCCAATGACGATGATGATAAATCTCAAAATTCTAGTAGTTCTAGAAATAGAAATGATATCATATCATGGGTTGATGCTCCTTCACTTTAAAGAAAATCTGTATGGAAATTAAAATAATTGCCACTGTTTACAATTTCACTTTTCAGGAATTAATTCTATCCAAGTTCGAATATTCTTTGACTTGCATATCCACAACCCATACCTGAAAATCTATTTAAATCCTCAGCCGGCAAATGGCTAATTTTTATATGATAGATATAAAGTACAAATTACTTTTAGTGTAATTTTCTAGAATAACAATGTATAAACAAGAAATGATAATTCTTATATAAATGAATTTCCATACTTTTTCGAGATGATACGGTATTGTTGAAATTGAAATTGAAAGTACTTCCAGCTAACTGCCTTGTACTACTTTATGTTATTTATTTATCACTGTTTACACAGTTGACCTATATTTCTCCCCCTGACTATATCAATTTAGAGTAAAACCCAATACATTTTATATGCTATGCAAATGATAAAAAGAAAATTAATGAAGAACATGGTCCATTTCTGGTCCATTTCTAAAAAATGCATTCAGATAAATGCAGGTGTCTTCCATTTCTGGAATGTGCAGTTAAATCTGAGTATGCATTTTTACTTGTAACAGGACAACAAGTAGAAAAATAGATCCAAAAGACATGGATTCTCACTAATTCTACAGTTATCCACATTTGCAAGTGACAGGGATTAAATGCAAGATATGATGCATAAATGTTTAAAAAATTAAGCCGCAATAAATGCACCATTTCTGTAAAATTTAAATATTGTGCAATCATAGTCACAATACAGAAAAACCTTGATTCCGGACAAAAGTTAGTTGACAATATTGTACTTGGCTTAAAAATGACCAATTTAAGATGTAATGAAATTCACTCTTCTTTAATTTAAAGGTAAATTCTACCAAATATTTGTAAAATTAGTACATAGCCAAATAGTACCTGCCAAATTTCTACCAGACTGTCATTAATTTTGACAGAATTCCAGTAAAATATGCAAGGTGTTGAAAATTTAGTCTTATCATAAAATTACAATGACTACATTTCTGTGAATTTTATCCATATGCCACATAGTAAGATAAATTGTCCAACATGGTTGCCACTACCACTGGCCAGGACATCATACAATACTAAATATGGGCACAAATCAGTGAAATATACATGTAAATGCCTATTTCCAAGAAGGCCGGTCATAGAAATACTCAATAATTAGTGTGAACCGTCACATATCCCATCAGTATTGCCACCTACTGTATATGGCGGCACCCAGCAAAAAGCAATATAAGCTATGAGCTGACCTTAATTGGTTATAAATCTTAACCATTATATAGACATATCCTACTGCACTGTAGCTCGCTTATCAATTTAATCTCAGACAATTTCTATGAAGGAAAAAAAACCTACAGACACCGAAGAACTCAGTAAATGAAAAATACCAAATATAGGATTATTGCCACCTCTCAGACTCATGGTATTTATATCATTACACTGCTACTTCCTGGTGCAACACCTTTCCCCTTCCCCATTAGAAAATTTAAATGAAATAATTATTATGCAAGCCGTCAGACATAAATGGCTACCAATGATATAAATTATAATGGAAGAAAACATAACGAGTTGTCAAACTATAGTGTACAGTGCCACATGCACAATAAAGTCTGAAATTGCATGTAAAATCTGTGACTCCCAACAATCATATGGAATAAATTCCATTGTTTCAGTCTCAGAATTACAACACTTAGAAATTTGGGCTTTGGAAAATAAATCAAATTAAAAAAATGCTGTTTCTGCATGCAATTAATATCAATTTGCTCATAACAATTTTAAACATGCACTATTTGCAATCTGTGGCTTTTTGTCCAAGGCCATTTACATGCGACAGGTGCTGCCACCACACTGACAAAGAAATGACGTCGGGCGCGAAGCAGTCAGGCATGAACGGACCACCGATGCTAATGAAAAAATTGCATTTGCAGCCAAATGATAATTCGGAATGTATAAAAACATGAAATGTAACCAAAAATGAGAGGGAAATTTAGTTCTTATGGTGGATGCGACTTCCCGCTAAAAACGCATCCCTGTATATTTTAGAACTTCAACATGAAAATATACGAAAACATGTCTATAAATTCTTTTAAATGCATAGAATCAACGAAAAGAAATGCCTATGTGTATTTTTAATAAGCATGAGACACATGAGAGAAATGCCTGTGAGTTCAAACCCACGAAAATACATGACTATATGTTTTTGGGATGAAACATATGGGAAATCACCATTAAAATACAAAATGAGTGGTTAAAAAGGAACGCGGTTGATAGTCGCAGCGCCAATGAAGCATTTGCGACTATAATAGTGATGGCTTACCTGCTATAGGCGCAGATTCTTGCCGATCCTATTTATTGTACGTCTGTACTGTCTAGGTTTAGCTTGAAGAGAGCGAGAACTGCTAGGCGGAAGTATGACGTCAGCTTAGTTCCGGTCACGGGTGAATAACCAGGTAATCAAGGGACACAACAATCACAAAAAGTCTCAAGTTAAAAAAAACATCACCAGAACTGGTATTATCTTGTTCTTTGTTCTGTGGTACAAATGAATAAGCTGCCTCATTGTCGCAGTTTTTATTATTATATACATGATATTCTCGGCTTTGCCGTGACGTCATACTGACCAGTTAACCAATCGGATTATTGGGTTGCATTCATTTCTTCATTCAGTAGAAGGTGAAAACTCGGTCTTTACCGTTGACTCATATGCATTTTAAAATTTATTTTAAACGAAACAAAAAACTTTTGACAACATAGAATTATTATAAAAACAACCTGATAGTTTCAAGGTAATTTCTTTCATTTCTAATTAAGAAATAATCTATGGCTTGGAGTGCTTTATCGAAATTGAAGCATTCCCCGGAGGTGATGTGCCTGGCGGAATAATTCACGAGGGCGAACTCAAGACATAGATTATTTCGATTCTTAGAAGCCGATTTTGTTTAAACTATCGTAACTACTACGAACCTTTTTTCAGTTCGGCGGTAATGTGAAAAACAGCATAAATAGTAGCTGTTGGAATTCACTCCCCTTTTGGGCAACCATTCAAGATATCAAACATAACTATATTATACAAACTTATTTTAGTTTAATCATCTAATACATAAAATATAAAAAAGAAATACCTGACTGACATTATGCAGAAGACGTCAGATTCAGAACCTAACAAAGCAGCCAATCGATTTAAATGCGTACCGTTAATTTGAACTGTACAACGTTTTAACGTGGAGTAATGACGTCAGTGTGATGACGTAAACGTTTTCATTCAAAGTTTTTGTCTCCCGGAATCAAAACATTGTATGACTGTTAATCCTGAATTTCTTGGCCTGTTTTAAGGAAAACAAGGTGAGGGTATTCTAAGGCTTACTTGACGCAATCAAAAATAATATTTAGGTTCTTAAACAAATCTTTTTCATGCGACTGATGTATTTATACTGATATTATTTCCATTTCTATATTTTATTTTTGCGCGGGAGTAAATTAGAAAAGTCGGAAGGAGCTACTTCCATGTCCGAAACTCCGCCTACTTTTCCGAGTGCTTTAATCATATTAATGCACTCGAATTGACTATAGAAATATACCGTAGGCATATTAGAATCTTGGTTATTATATTATTGTATTAAGTTAACGATGCATAGAGACCAGCGATGATAGCCGAGGAATCCCCTTTCCCAATGTAAATAATTTTTCAGTACCCGGATGTGCGAAGCCGAGAATAAAAGCCTAATTAGTCGGTTATAGCTATTCATAGCATATGTTTATTGTATTGGTAATTTTGATGAATACCGACATCTACCGTATTGTAATTAATTGGCTCATCGGTTTGACAAGTTTTTTTGTATCTGATATTCTATAGTTGTCAAACCTCAGTGCCCATACTGGCAAGAAAGCAGTCCTTGGACAGCAGTAATAGCTGAACATGCTTGAAATGAAGTTAAAAACATTTCAGTTACAAGTCAGAAGTGGGATTATTTTACACATTTGTGTTTAATGAAACTCATACATACCGTTCTCCAGATATTCGCCGGGTTCTCCCGCACTAACAAAGTTCTATGCTCCTGCGTTTATGAATAAAATTTGGAATGAACCACCATATTAGAATTACATTAAGCGCGCTGTTGCAAGGTGGAAATCGACACATGTTCGTTTGCAAAGCTCGCCACGTTTAACAGTTTTCTTCCATGAAAGAACACTTGATGATTTTTGATTGAATATTGAATGATAAATAAAATAAAAGAACTATGATAAAAATTGACCGATGTTTAATTGTATACGAGCTTTATAAAGTTCAGAAATGCATCTGAGCAACTGAGATTCTGTAGCAGGGTAGCGGCTGAAGATAGCCTTTTCAGCCGACTTAGAAATTTATTTGAACACGCAGACAATTTCTTTCTAACAGATATTTGAATATACTTTGGAATATTCTAATTTGTTTGTTTACATATAAATTGTACCGTCATTCCGAATCAAATGACTGTTTCGCTAAAGTACGAATTTATACATCTACTTTTCAAAAATCCTTGATAGTGCAGTGCTATGTATCCCCGCTTGACACGCGGGAGATCAGAGATCAAATGCCCGTCGGAGATCATTGTTCCTTTTTTATTTATTCCAAATTCATATACAGCCATTGAATACATTTAGCAATAAAACAATGCTTCAGTCTTTACCCGCTACAAATGATGATGTTTTTAATAATACTAAAAGCTATTATCAACTTGACTGTATTGATTTATAATTGATCCTTGACAGTTTCTCTGAAACCGAAAGTAGTCGTTACGAATAAAAGTGATCATACGGGTGGGATTATATTTATTTATCCTTGTCATACTAAGCTTTTTGGGTCCACCATCCTCGTTCGAGGTGAATAATCGGTATTACCCGAATCTTGTCATAATCCCTCACATCTCTATTATTAAATACCTGCACATGCCCTGTGAGAGCGGGTTCAAAAACGTAACGAATAAATTTGAATATATGGGTTGGGTAAACGCCCGCGCATGCTCTGTGCGTACGTTATGTTTACATCCAGTCGTAGCATACGGATAGAGTGGTAACGTTGTTAGTGTCCCATTATTTAGACCCTTACCCGGCACCCCAGCGAAGCTTGCAAAACACTTAAAACTCCTGGTAAATTAAATTTTGAAAAAAAACCTACGAGGTTCATACAATATCAACCTATATATACATGGTCAATACCATGACACGTGATATCGATAATGAAGAAGTACTTGTATTGTGTACAGTCGATAAGGTGACGAAACTAATTTGTTGACACGAGTTTGTATTAATTGTCACTATCATCTTAGGTAAATTGCCCGGAGGGTAGTTAGCGGTGATTCATAAACTTTTCAAATAGATGATTAGCCGATAATCAACCGTCAAACAATTCACTATGCTCCAAACATGCTGATAATTAATTAATCATTTAATCAAGTTAACAAAATTAAAAGATTCGATGTTTTTGTAACAGGGCCAAAACAAATTTACACATCGATTGGCGGGTGTCCATGCGATCACGCATCTATGTTGTGATAAATCATCGAAAACCTCTTGTGTTCTGATTTGATGATTGCATAACGGGCGACGGCTTAAAATTTATCAGCTTGCAGATCGCGATGATTAGTGACCCATGTTTCCTCAAAGCTTTTAAGTGCATGATTTCCTGCTAAAAACATATATCTACCAGTGAGTCGTTCAAAAACCCGGGGATTTTGCAAAAATCTCCAGGCATTAACTGAATCTTTTATGGCATGTATGATGAAACTTGCCTTCAAAATTATTTTTTCTCTTTATCATATCAAATGCATGTAATTAATATCGATATACGGAGGACCTATTACGTTGTTAATTCTCTTTTGCCTTAACTTGGTGGTTTTTCTGCATCTAATGCGCTTGTCAGCCTAAACTCAATATTTCCACTTCAAATGTAAACTGAGCAAGATTGTTACTAAGATTATATATCTTATATGCCAATGCGCCAACTTCACCCATAGACAGCAAAATATACCTGCTACTGCTGTAATTTATAATTTACATAAGTGTTAAGAAATTTTTATGCTTCTGGTTTTTGGTAGCCTGATTGACTGTACATTTTAACTTTTTTTCCTTGAAAAAACTCAGATTAAGAGGCCGAAATATTAATTCACTATCAAACAAACGGATCGGTAATCATGGTAATAGTTGTCAAAAGCGCTCATGTTTTTCTCACAATTTATAGACTAGCTTGGTCTTGAACCAACGAAATAAAGATTTTCAGTATGTCTGCAAATAATTCATCGTCGGACACCAAGGATTGTTGACACCCCTACGTTCCACAGTGATGTATTCAGCATAGCGGTGTCGCCATTCGCCAACCGTCGGTGTCCTACGATGTAGGTTGTTTTACAACGGTCATTCTATGTTACACGTGTTTCATGATGTAAGGTCATTTAAGAAAATGAAAATATTAATTGATTAAATGCTATTTCAAATTGTTTACTAATGTAATGAAATGTTAATTAAATTTCTGTCCACCATACATGGAACTCTCAGATTGAGTTTATCTTTATTTTTGTTTCATTTGTTTCATTGAATCAAATGATGTTACTTTAGTTGAAGACTTTAGATGAATATTTTATACAGTTGAGCCACTAAAAAATTGATCGGCATTAAACAAACTCTCAGCACAGTGACAATTAAAAATAGAACTTATACTCGTGACATGTCAAAAATGTAGAGGCGCTGGCAAAGGTTTGACCTGACCAACAAGATATCTCGAGTTATCATGTGAAGTCGAGTATTGATGCTCCAGTTCAAGAAGTTTTACTGTACCTGTAAATATTTAGAGATCTGCAAGCATGTAAATTGTGCGACTTTGGTTTAGATCTGTTTCTAATTTTTAGCTCACCTGACACAAAGTGCCAGAGTGAGCTATGGGGATCACTCTCCGTACGGGGTCCGACGTCCGTCCGTCCGTCCGTCCACCATTTCCTTCAAACGACATCTCCTCTGAAACTACTGGGCCAATGTTGATGAGACTTTGCAGGGATGTTCCTTGCATGAAGCTTTATCAAAGTTGTTCAAAGATCTCTATTCCATGCAGAACTATGGCAACAAATAGGAAAAACTGACGGGTCAAAATTCACCCCGCGCGGGTGGCCACTTAGTTTTGCATAGGCTTTATATAGGAAAAACTTTTAAAATCTTCTTCTCTGAAACCACAAGGCCTAGAGCTTAGATATTTGGCATGTACCATTGGCTAGTAGACCTCTAATAAGAGTGTTCAAATTATGACCCCCGGGTCAAAATTGACCCCACATGGGTGGTCACCTCGGCAAATATAAGAATTTTTTGTAAAAATCTTCTTCTCTGAAACCTTAAGGCGTAGAGCTTAGATATTTGGCATGTAGCATTGTCTAGCGGACCTCTAGCAAGATTGTTCAAATTATGACCCCTAGGTCAAAATTGACCTCGCACAGGTGGTCACTTAGATTTACATAGGGTTATATAGGAAAAATTTAAAAATCATCTTCTCTGAAACCACAAGGGCTAGAGCTTAGATATTTGGCATGTAGCATTTGCTATTGAACCTCTACCAAGACTGTTCAAATTATGACCCCCGGATCAAAATTGACCCCGCACCGGGGTTCACTTAGTTTAATATAGGCTTATATAGGAAAAACTTTAAATATTCTTCTTGAAACCACAAGGCATATAGAGCTTAGATATTTGGCATGTAGCATTGCCTAGTAGACCTCTTCAAAGTTTGTTCAAATTATGCCCCAGGGGTCGAAATTGACCTTGGGGGGTCACTTGTTTGGTATATAACATTGTCTAGTGATCTTCCACCAGGCAAGTTGACTTGTACCAAGGTGAGCGATATAGGGCCATCTTGGCCCTCTTGTTTATTAAAATTGTTTTTTTTTAATTTTCATAATAACGTACAGTTTTTAAAACCAGTATCGTGAGTCAAATGACCATCCATCGCTATAACGTGCTGGTCAGAATAGCATGACTCGTATTTAACTCGCGTTTAAAATAAAAGTACATTATATATAAAAGTTTTATTTACATAGGTTTACAGAAAATTTCATCAGCTTTCCAATGATACCATGCTTATTAAAATTGGTATTTAAATAACAAAATGAAGGCCAGTTTTTTAGACAAATATCGGATACCTTAGGACAATAAACCGGTTAACTCACTAAGCGTGATAAAAACACGATGTGATAAGGTGTCACACCGCAGTCATTTTGCTACATTCAAAATAGAGCGAAAATGTCTATATTCCACAGTCTCCCTTGGTCATACTGGCACTTCTTAAGTTTTCTGATTGTCCTTCTATAAAATACACCTACTGTCCTTCCCAAACACTCACAAAAAACACTAATTCTAACGCACAAGTTTCGCGCTATTTTAATACACAACCAGTCACTGTGTAGTTTTCCAGTACACTCCAGCCGAATGTATACAGTATTATTTGTGAAGGGTAGATCTGGTGCAAACTACTTCACGTTTTAAAGGGTACTATTTACTTTTTTCGAGGGTACCAAGATATATTTGAACACTGATATTTAGAATGGTTTGGTTTGAAGGAAAGATTTCAAGGCACTTCATTATTCATAATAGAAACATCTTGCTTAATGAAACTGCAAGTAGTCACTTTAGTGATCTTTTAATACTTACAAAATCAATAAGTGTTCCTTGAATAATATGGCTTTAAATCCAAATAAAACAACATCTATGCTTCTTTGTTGTAAACAAAAAATTACTAGACCCTTGTCACTGTATGTAAATAATATTTGTCTTAAAACGGTAACTGACCAAAAGGTTTTGGGTTTACACATATTCATTAGTCATTAGAATGGAAAACACACGTAAACGCAGTGTATAGTAAAGTTAGCGCTAAAATTAGTTTATTTAAACGAATATCTAAATATCTGACATTGGACATGAAGAAGTTATTTTACAACGCATATATTATGCCATTTTTTGACTACTGTTGCACTTTATGGTCAACTTGCAACCAGTCAAGCAAGTATAAACTTTCTAAACTCCAGAAAAGAGCCGCACGACTAATACTATGCGTACCATACAAAACACCTTCATATCATATGTTTAAACAATTATCTTGGTTGCCAATCCGGGTGAGATTTACATATCACATTGCTATTCAAGTTTACAAGGCCATTAATAGGCTAGTTCCTGAATATTACTGCAAACTGTTTCTGAAAGTAAAAGATATCCCTTGCGATCACATGATCAAAAACAGTTAACCTGTAGGAAACCGCAAACTCAATATCTTATGAAAACATTTGGTTACTTAGGAATGGCTGTATGGAATGCATTACCACTGCAAATAAAAGAGCAAAAAACACTTAAGCAATTCAAACTTGCCCTACATAACTTACTTTTGCCAAATTTATACGATGATATCCCATCGTTGACAGTGCATGAGTCATTACTATAAATGAATTAAAAAAAATATACTACACAGTAAATGATTGTATAATATAACAAGAAAAACTGTGATACAAAGTATCACAGCGGGCCAACAAACAATAATGCCATGTAAATATTTTGGAAATTGGTGGTGATGGTTGATGTTGAGGCATGGCCCCAAAAGAACTCGAGGAAACCAATTCTGGTTGAACAAGCAAATTGACACGACATCACATCTACCAACTGACCTCAAGTATCGAAAATTTACTATTATCAAATAATATTTATACAGTATGTCCAAGAATGCCCTATATACCGTTCCTGGTACGTCTCAATTTTTCATTACCATTATCCGTATTAATTTGACATGAATGAAGATTTTTATGATTATTTGCCGTAAAATATTCTTAAATGGTTAAAAGCTAAAAATGATGATCAAAACAGCAGAAAAAAAAAAAAAAAAAGAAATGGGTGTCGATGGGATTGGAACTCGTTGATTCATAAAAGTACACAAAAGTATGTGAGCTAACGTTTCTACCAATACACCACGGTGACAAGTTTCTTATGCAGGGGAAAATATTTGCTAAGATAATATCATATATATTTAAAAAAGCAATCGAAGAATATTCAGTCAATTGCACTTCGTTTCTATAATGTCAAAGGCTGTATAAGTGGAAAAAGCAATCATATTTCCATTTATCACAGCGTAGATTGCGCCTGAAACGTGAAAAGCGCTTTTCTCTATTTTTATCGGCGTAGATTGCGCCCTCTATGAAACGAACGACAACTCTTGCTTTTCCAAAAAAATTGACTGTGTCCACAGTTTTCATCTCAGAATTACCTCAATTGTTCAATGAAGAGAGACGCATATATTCGATCTAGTGTTTACGTCTCCATGCAACTTTTACTCACCACGTATTAAATATAGCGGGCCGCATAAGTTCTGCTCAATACTTTAGTGTGTATGTGAGTGTACGTGTGTGTGTGTGTGTGTGTGTGCGCGCGTGTGTTGGTGCGTGCGTGTGTTGTGTCAGTTTTTCTTAGTTGATGTATGATTATAGTTTTCTCAATTGTATATTATCATTGTTAATATAAGGCCTCATGGTAGATAAGAAATATGTTGCTTTATGTACATATGCTTAATGAGCTAGCTTCTTTAAATAAAGAGATTATTATTATTATTATTATTATTAATAGGACAGAGAACATGAAGGGTTATTGGATAATATAACTCCTTATCTGTTTCCACTTCAATTTTTGACTTTCGAATTTCGAATTGAGAAGTTTGCACTTTTATAAGAAGACATCAAAGGGAAATGTCATGCTCCAGTACTTCAATATGTTAAAAATTGTCATCATAATCAGTTTTTCCACCAGCATGAACAATAACACTCAATCATACATCGTTTTTCTTCATCCTGAATTACACGAAACATTCAGCCATCTTCCAAAACAACTGAGAACAACTTGGGCTGATTTTGATTACAGATTTTAGCTCACCTGAGCTTTGTATCACAGCGGGCCAACTAACAATAATGCCATGTAAATATTTTGGAAATTGGTGGTGATGGTTGATGTTGAGGCATGGCCCCAAAAGAACTCGAGGAAACCAATTCTGGTTGAACAAGCAAATTGACACGACATCACATCTACCAACTGACCTCAAGTATCGAAAATTTACTATTATCAAATAATATTTATACAGTATGTCCAAGAATGCCCTATATACCGTTCCTGGTACGTCTCAATTTTTCATTACCATTATCCGTATTAATTTGACATGAATGAAGATTTTTATGATTATTTGCCGTAAAATATTCTTAAATGGTTAAAAGCTAAAAATGATGATCAAAACAGCAGAAAAAAAGTAAAAAAAAAGAAATGGGTGTCGATGGGATTGGAACTCGTTGATTCATAAAAGTACACAAAAGTATGTGAGCTAACGTTTCTACCAATACACCACGGTGACAAGTTTCTTATGCAGGGGAAAATATTTGCTAAGATAATATCATATATATTTAAAAAAGCAATCGAAGAATATTCAGTCAATTGCACTTCGTTTCTATAATGTCAAAGGCTGTATAAGTGGAAAAAGCAATCATATTTCCATTTATCACAGCGTAGATTGCGCCTGAAACGTGAAAAGCGCTTTTCTCTATTTTTATCGGCGTAGATTGCGCCCTCTATGAAACGAACGACAACTCTTGCTTTTCCAAAAAAATTGACTGTGTCCACAGTTTTCATCTCAGAATTACCTCAATTGTTCAATGAAGAGAGACGCATATATTCGATCTAGTGTTTACGTCTCCATGCAACTTTTACTCACCACGTATTAAATATAGCGGGCCGCATAAGTTCTGCTCAATACTTTAGTGTGTATGTGAGTGTACGTGTGTGTGTGTGTGTGTGTGTGCGCGCGTGTGTTGGTGCGTGCGTGTGTTGTGTCAGTTTTTCTTAGTTGATGTATGATTATAGTTTTCTCAATTGTATATTATCATTGTTAATATAAGGCCTCATGGTAGATAAGAAATATGTTGCTTTATGTACATATGCTTAATGAGCTAGCTTCTTTAAATAAAGAGATTATTATTATTATTATTATTATTAATAGGACAGAGAACATGAAGGGTTATTGGATAATATAACTCCTTATCTGTTTCCACTTCAATTTTTGACTTTCGAATTTCGAATTGAGAAGTTTGCACTTTTATAAGAAGACATCAAAGGGAAATGTCATGCTCCAGTACTTCAATATGTTAAAAATTGTCATCATAATCAGTTTTTCCACCAGCATGAACAATAACACTCAATCATACATCGTTTTTCTTCATCCTGAATTACACGAAACATTCAGCCATCTTCCAAAACAACTGAGAACAACTTGGGCTGATTTTGATTACAGATTTTAGCTCACCTGAGCAAGACCAAAATATACAGATAGATCTAATTCATAGGAAATCCTGAGGCTTACAGTGTTGGACATTGTTGGACAAAAGTGCAAGATCACCGAACTTAATAATGAACACATAGAACTAAATAACGGACATTCAGGTGCTCATAATGTTGGACATACTTACCCTGGAATGTGTCTATGATGATAATAAAATTTGCATGACTTTATATATATAATAGCGACAAAAATGTAGAACTAAGTAGTGGACATTTCTATAGCTCATAATGTTGGACGCTGTTTATTTTGGCCACATTTAAAACAGTTGCAAAGATTTATAGTGGAAAAATGTAGTTCTTAATAATGGACACAATTACAGACTTAATAATGGACACATGTATACTTAATAATGGATATTCCTGTAGTTTATAATGTTGGACACTGTTTAACCCGTAATGTTTATTATGATTTGATTTATTCATATCTACATTGCATTGGTATTATTCATATATACTTGAAGGCTTAACTACCTTTTCAGTTAAACTAAAGAACATGAATAGGATGGCTACTCTACAGGCATTTGAACAGGACATAGATTGGTGTATGTATCAAATTGTTCAACTTTTCTTAATGTTTTACTATCAGAAAAGTATTTATCCGAAATTAAGTATAGATTGCCAATTACTAATTAACAACTATTCGGGAAATGGTCACTTAAATTCATGATTCTCAACATTAAGGGATTTAAAACATTGTCTTAGTAAATAAAAATGAATTGATAATTATCATAGATAAAATAAATATTTACGTTTGTATTTTATTGATTCTACCTTGTTGTCTTTACTATAACGACTACATTTTGATATATATTGTTGTCAAATCTGATCGTAAGTAAAGTAAATAAATCGGACTTTGATGCAAAGTGGATTCAGTGTGCATCAATCTTTCTTTCTTCAAAATAGTTGCAAATACCATTGGTTGCATTTCTTTGAGTAATGATTTTTGATTGGGTTTGAATTGAGTAATCAAATATGATTGTTTTTAGCTCACCTGGCTACGCCAGGGTGAGCTTTTCTGATTGATGATTGTCCGTCGTACGTCTTCCGTCGTCCGTCAACATTTTGATTCAAATGACATCTCTTCTGAAACCACTAGGCCAATATTGATAAAACTATGCAGGAATGTTCCTTGCATAAAGCTTTACCAAAATTGTTCAAAGAATTCAATTCCATGCAGAACTCTGGTTGCTATGGCAATTAATAGGAAAAACTTTAAAAATCTTCTCTGAAACCACAAGGCCTAGAGCTTAGATATTTGGTATGTAGCATTGTCTAGTAGACCTCTACCAAGATTGTTCAAATTATGACCCCCGCGGCAAAATTGACACCGGGCGGGTGGTCACTTTTGATTTGATTTGATGAGAATTTTATCAAGGTCCGTCCCAAAGAGCATGTATGTTAGCTTAGTATTGGGATGAGACCCCGGCATGTCTCCCATCATGCCTAGAAAGACAACTTTTGATGCCAAAATATAGGAGAAATTTACCTGTCTGCAATTTCCAGCCAGTATAGCCAAAGGTTGTTTGTGATTGGTTGCCAAAGAGTAGGCCAATCACGGCGACCGGCGGGTGGTCACTTAGTTTTGCATAGGCTTATATAGGAAAAACTTTAAAAATCTTCTTCTCTCAAACCACAAGACCTAGAGCTTAGATATTTGGCATGTAGTATTGGCTAGTGGACCTCTACCAAGATTGTTCAAATTATGACCCCCGGATCAAAATTGACCCCGCACGGGTGGTCACTTAGTTTTGCATAGGCTTTATATAAGAAAACCTTTAAAAATCTTCTTCTCTGAAACCACAAGGGGTAGAGCTTAGATATTTGGCATGTAGTATTGCCTAGCAGACCTCTTCAAAGTTTGTTCAAATTATGCCCCTGGGGTCAAAATTGACCTTGACATGTGTTATCAAAACACCGAACGGGGCTTTTAAGCAATTAGTTATTTGATGAAATACTGTAAAGCTTTCGTGTGTTTTTCAACGTTCTGTCCAACTTTAAAACAAATGGAAAAAAAAACATCGAAAAAATGAACGAATATTCGAATCCTGAAATTGCATTTGAATATTCGGAAAAAATGCGAATATTCGAATATTCGTTCCCATCCTTAGATTAAAAACATGTTATGAATATTTTACTTAAAAGTTTGATGGTAACATTCAACAGTAATATAACTTTAACAAAGTATGCTAGAAAATCGTGGCATTTCCCAACCTTGTTATAATTATTCTTGTTACACAATGGTAACAATTTTGGCTTTTCAGGTTTAGAAATACTTGAACAAAATACAACCAGAGAAGCAAAACAAAATAGAAAAGAAAGTAAAAATGAAGGCTTAGAAGCGGGTGAAGACATTAATGTTAATCTGTGTGGGAAGATAAATTTGTCATTGAACCAAGAGAACATCTTTGAATTGGAAATAAATGAACATGAACAACAGAGCAAGGAAGAAGCGAAACAAAATGGATTGGAATGTAAAAATGAAAGCTTGGAAGCAAGTGAGATCAGTGATTTTGAACTGTATGGAAAGATAGACTGCCCAAATGAACAGGAAGTGCTAGGGTCTGATTTAGAGACAGCTGAACAAGAGACCAACAGAATAGCAAAACGATGTGAAAATACAAGCATTGAAAGAGATGGAGGCAGTGAAATTGAGTCCTACCGAAATATAGATGTGCCTGATGAAGACAAAGTCTTGGTTTCAGATACAGATGCACTTGATCAAGAGACAAAGAGAGAGCCAAAACAATATAAAAATGAAATCTTAAACGCAGTTGAAGAGAGTGATGTTGAACTGTATTGAAAAATAGATTCCCCAAATGAAGAAAAAAAGCTAAGGTCATATATAGACACAGCTGAACAAGAGATCAAAACAGTAGTAAAACAGCATGAAAATACAAGCTTTGCAAGAGATGTTGGTAGTGAAGTTGAGTCTTACCGAAAGATAGATGTGTTTGTTAATGAGAAAGTATTGGATAATAAAGAGATAATGGGTTAAATGGTAGAAGCTACTACATGTCCATTATTAAGATCTACCTGTGACTGTTTGGACAGATTATGGGCTGAACTGTCCATAATAAAGAGATTATGGGTTAAATATAAGAAGCTAATAAATGTCCATTATTAAGATCTACCTGTGACTGATTGGACAGATTATGAGCTGAACTGTCCATAATAAAGAGATAATGGGTTAAATGTAAGAAGCTACTACATGTCCATTATTAAGATCTACCAGCAACAGATGGACAGATAATGAGTTCAACATCACTCTCTTCAACTGCTTTTTAGAGAGAGCCAAAACAATATAGAAATGAAAGCTTAAAAGCAGTTGAAGAGAGTGATGTTGAACTGTATGGGAAAATAGATTCCCCAAATGAACAGAAAGAGCTTAGGTCATATATAGGTACAGCTGAACAAGAGACAAAGAGAAACCCAATCAACATAAAAATTAAAGCTTTGAAGTAAGTGAAGACAATGATGTTGAACTGTATGAATATATAGATTCACCAAATGAAGAGGAAGACCTACTGTCAGATGTAGATATTTAAAGCCTCATGGAGGATGACAATTCATTAATTGATGCAGATTATGTTCCTGATTCAGCAAGTCATTCTGATAGCAGTTCTGAATGTAGTGTTGAGTACCTATACCTGTCGGTAACTTATCCAGGTGAACCTGATTATTTTGCCAAAGCAGTAAGTCTATTGGATGAAAATTCAGAACAAGATTTAAATCGGAATGATTTAGAAGACAGCACTGAATGTCATGCAACAAAGGATTTGGAAGAAAACACTGAAGTTTGTGCCCTGATGGTTTTGGAAGAAGACACCTCTGTGCAAGAGAGCCCCGAATCTTATGTGTCACGCCGAAAACCAATACCAGAATGTAAACGGCTCTATAGTGGGACTACAAATATTTATATTAAGAGACACACAAAGACCAACCAGAATTCGTCAAAAGGAAGACCATTTGACTGTGTTCATGCTTGTTACTTTTGTAAACAGTTGTATACAAATATTCAGGTACATTTGGAACATCACACCGAAAAACCTGAAATCAAGGAAATAAATAATTTGAAAAGGAAAGCCCTTTTTATTATTGGACCTGAAAAATTTAAAGTAAAAAATGATATCAAACGCCTTCGGAATCTTTTAAGGAATAAAGGAGATAATCAACATTATCAGTCTGTAACCAAAAAACAGGATGGGCAGCTGTTTATTGCACGTAGAACACAAGGTAACTTTAATCATTCAGAATATGGGGCTTGTCCAGAATGCCATGAATGGATCAGACTAGAGGAGAACTATCGAAAACACATGAAAAGCTGTCCATGTAAGGAACATTCACCAGATTATGTCAAGCTTGTACAACAGCTTATATTCCAAAAAAAAGGTTACTGGCACTGCATCAAAGTATCTGAAAGAGGAGGTTTTTCCGTCTATGATGAAAGGGCATATAACAGAAACAGCTATGGCAGATCCACTCATAGTTTCTTTGGGCGAATACCACTTCAATAACAATTATTTTATCTGCCTTAATTTGCATTGAAGTTTGGGTCATTTTAACAATTAACACCTTTATTTGTTCACAATGTGTTGAGCATGCCTTAAATTGAAAAGAAAATCCATTCTGCATATGGGTTATTTTGTGCAAGTTTGGCACTGTCGTGATTTCGTAATTCTTACTATTTATGATACAGCTACAATTTTCTGTTTGTATAGTGTTTTTGTTTTGTTTTTTTGAAAAATGTTACTATTTTCTAATGTTTATAGTCAGAGCACTTATTTTTGATACCCTTTTATCTTTTCAATATTCATGCCCATTTTTTATGTACTTTTTTTCTTCTTAAAATAGGGAAACCAGAGAGTTCCAATAATTTTGCAACAAGAAGTAAAGAAACCCCTGCAGTACTTAACTCACAGTGATGTAAGGATGAAGTCAGGAGTAAAGAAAACCAACAGATTTGTTTTTGCCAATACAGGGCAGTCTAAATTCTGTTTTTAAGGTTGACTGGCATGGTTGTGATTTGCAAAGGGTTATGTTAGATATTTGGTTTGTACCATGGTCTTGCAGTCTTGTCTAGTTCACATCATATCAACATGAGGGCTGCTTTAGAAATTATTTCATTATAAACATTGTTTAGAAGAAAAAGAATCTGTATGTAAAAATAATTTTATCGAAGCACCAACACTGAAGTTACTTGCTTTACAGGAGATATGGCTGTGCGACCAGGAGATGATCTGAATACTGATAGCTTTGAAACAACCAAGCAGGATATCAGCTACTAACCTGAGAAAACATACTGCTACAATATCCCAGGTAAGTAAAAAAGGGAAATAATTTTTTATGCCCCCTTTAAAGAGGTGGTGGTTTATTGTTTTGCTCATGTAGGTCCGTCAGTATAGTTTCCATTCACTTGTACCTACATGTCACTCTCAATAGGATGATTGCCTGTGGTTTGCAGTTCAGTAGATGAACCCTGTTATTTTTAGGGTCAGAAGGTCAAGGTCACAATGATCTTGACATTGAAAACAGATTCCGCTGAATTGATAATTGAATAACTGGAGAATGATTGAGCCTACTGTCAATAACATATGATGATTGTCCGCGGTTAGTATAGGTCATAGTGACCTAGACACTAAAGTAGTTTCTGCTCAATAACTGGAGAAGGCTTGGATCTACAGTGGTTCTCATATGATGATTGTGGTCAGTAGATGATTACTATTATTTAGAATCAGTAGGTCAATGGTCAATGTCAAACTGACTTTGATGCTGAAAACAGATTCTGCCAATTTGGTTATTTGATAACTGGAGAACACTGTGGCCTACAGCAGTCAAACTTGATAGGATGATTGCCTGTGGTCAGTAGATGACCCCTGGGGTTTTTGGGGTCATTGGATCAGAATAACAATGATCACAAAGCTGACGACAGTTTCCGATCATGAACTGGATATTGCTTGGGCCTGCATTAGTTAAATCACTTCTTTACTATCCATTTTCCTTTTACAGGCTATCATTGAGGCAGAAGTATTTTAAAATATCTTCTTTCACTGCTGATTGAAATGAACAAGGATAGTGTTTCTTGAAATTCAGTGTAGTAAACATGTGTCTTATATGCCATCGTCAGTTCCTTAGCATAGTATATTATTATCCACAGTAAATACTAGGCAAAAACTGATAAAGCTAAATGAACATTCTGAGGGCATGGCAACAGTTGTGTATCAAAGTCAATATCACACGGTTGCCACTGGATTGTAGGAGTTTTATTGCTCACCTTGTTGAGTTTAGTTTAAGTTCTATTGAGTAAATATTTGCAATCAGGTGATGGGCCTTGAAGATCAGCAGCTGCCTTGGCTAGTCAATCACATGGGACATACGGAAAAGGTACATCTCCAAAACTACAGGGCGACTTCTGGGCTAATAGAAAGGCTTGATATTGCGAAGATAACGCTGCTTCAGGAGAAGAATGCGCATGGAAGATTTGCTGGAATGAAATTGTGTGACATTCAGTTTGAAGGTAAAGTTCATACATATACATTCATTTAGTATTGTCACTTTTGGCCAGAAATATATGGTCTTACAATAAGTTAAGTTTTATGTTTATTGCTTGCTATGAGTTTTCAATTAATCAAAATATGTGGTCTGTCACAATTAGTTTATACTATAAAAGCTTTAAATAAACTGATAAGCTCAATAGCTATCAAAGCAAAAATCGTCTTTTACATACATCTTAATTTAAGGAACATCGAATTGCTCCTTTACATACTTGTAAATCTAAGGAACATAAAATTGCTGAAAACCGTGTATTAGTTAAATATTATTGCACATTTACTTGTCCGTCTCCATGGTCAACTCATTGTTTTACCCCTCTGAACAGATAACACCAGTTTCAGATATGAATTCTAGGCCTGGAATGTAAATATGACAAAACATTAAATGCCTGATTATTGACCAAGTAGTCTGATGCAAAGAATTCAATTATTTAACAGACATTAATGATAATGATGGTCCAGTGGATGTAGATGGGGGATCAGCATCTGCAGAATGTATGGTGGATGGTGCAGACGGTGCGGCTGCCAGTACATCTGTGGCAGGCAATGCAGGTGAATGCAACTTACATTATTTGATAGAGTGACCGGCTAAGGCTGTTTTATTCCAGTAAACACAATTGTGATGTTACAGTGTCGTGCTTTGGTTTACGAGGGCTGTTCAATTTGTGTTGTAATACTTTAACAAACTGTTTATTATTTTACAAACTGTTCTTTCTGTATTGTACATGAAACGAGTTTTTATATGTCTTGATGCTTAATGAAGTTGGATGAATTGATAATCAGATTGCTTAAAAATAATGAGATTAGATGGGTTTTTAGTTTGACCCTTTGAATAGAAGGGGAACTATCCTACTCGCCTCAGCGTTAGTGTCACACCTTGGTTAAGTTTTTAGTACCACCCCACATTATTTAGGGCAAGTTCGACCATGGGTCATCTAGGGACAAAAACGAGGTCACAGGGACAAACCGTAGAAAAAACTTGTATGCAATAGAGGTTATATTTTTCATTGGATTTTCATGAAACTTGGTCAGTATGATTGTATTATAAAAAGTGGTAGCCAGGTGAGCAATAAAGGGCCATGTGTTGGCCCTCTTGTTTATAGTTCTTCTGGATGTTTTGCTTTTGACTTCTTACACAAATGCAAGCCATATCTATGTCTATGAGACTGATGAAGATCGTTTAAAAAATTGAGGCCCTAATGGACCATGATAGTTACACATACACATCCAATCTTAATCAGATAAAGATTATTATAAACTGAATAAATTTGAATTATGACTGTTGCCATTTTTTCAAACCTAGAAAATTTGTATTTAGAATAAGAAACCATAGCATCTCGGGCATAGTGCAAGGTGCTACACTGCCAATCTGACATTTCATGTAATTGGACTTAGCTTTGACCAGACTGCTACCTGCCAACAGAAATGCAAAACATATGTAATAGCATAAGAGAACGCTTTTGTTCTGTACAAGATGGTGTAAGGTTTTTCGTTTTGACATTGTAATGAATGCTGAAACTAATTTAAACTTATTTCAGTATCTGATTCTGATGATGTAAAATATGAAAACATGCCAAGAAAGCTACCAAAGAAGAGAGCAGGTATATAAATGTTTGATAGGATTTACTTGTGTATTTATCTATGTAAAAGAAAGTCAAGTCTAGCAGGTAGCAATTCTAATTTTTTCAGCCTTGGCTAAAGCATGGCATGAAAAAATACAATTATATAAATTGTGCACTTGATATCCCAATTTTCAACTTTTCTCGCAAATTTTAACTGTAAGTCACTGTATGAGATAACTGCATATGAGATTGCTTTCAAATTTCACTGAAGTCTTCAGGGGTATAATAATTATACAATCAAGTTAGAAAATTGTTGTTTGTAATTCAATCAAATTAAGGCCACTGTAGGTATGTGGTGTGTTATCAACATTTACTTTAAATGACCTGTCTACCTAAACTGGCCAATTGTGATGAAACTTACATTATCTCTCTATTATGGACAGTTTAGCTCATTATCTGTCCAATCAGTCACAGGTAGATCTTAATAATGGACATTTATTAGCTTCTTTTATATTTAACCCAGTATCTCTTTATTATGGACAGTTCAGCTCATAATCTGCCCAAACAGTCACAGGTAGATCTTAAAAATGGACATTATATTTAACCCAGTACCTCTTTTTTCTATGGACAGTTCAGCTCATAATCTGTCCAATCAGTCACAGGTAGATCTTAAAAATGAACATGTAGTAGCTTCTTACATTTAACCGTGTATCTCTCTATTATGGACAGTTCAGCTCATAATCTGTCAAAACAATCACAGGTAGATCTTAAAAATGGACATTATATTTAACCCAGTATCTCTTTTTTTATGGACAGTTCAGCTCATAATCTGTCCAATCAGTCACAGGTAGATCTTAAAAATGTTTAGAAGCTCCTTATAGTTAACCCATTATCTCTTTCTTATGGACAGTTCAGCCCATTACTTTTGTTTAAATAGTTCACTGTGCTATCATTTAAACAACACTTGTTTTTTTTGCAGTAAAAAGGATTCCATGGACGGAAAAGGAAGTGAATGAAATACACAAGTATTTGAAACAGTGTGTTACACTAAAATCATAAAGGAAATCCCCAGGCATGCAAGACTGTTTGCTTGCAATAAGTCACAGTAAGGCAGCAGGAGGAGAGCTTTGGAAAAGATCTTGGGAGACCATTAAGAAAAAAGTTTCAAACATGATGAAAATTAAGAAAAGAACAATGAACTTGGACTAAAATGCAGAACATCTATTCCTAGTGGACACATTTCCAGTTTTAAGTTTTAATTATACCCCCAAAACGAAGTTTAGGGGGGGGGGGGGGGGGTTTGAAGGAGTCACTCTGTGGTTGGTCGGTCGGTCGGGCGGTCCGTTGCATTTTCCTTGTCCGGTGCATAACATGAAAACTACTTGTTGGAATTCAATACAACTTCATATAATGTTATAGCACATTAAGAGGAAGTGCAGTGCACAAGAACCATAACATTATCTTGAGTAATTACAGAGTGTTTTGCCCTTTGATACTTTTCCTTGCCCGGAGCATAACTTGAAAACTAGTATTTGGAATTCAATACAACTTCATACAATGGTCAAGCACAATGAGAGGAAGTGCAGTGCATAAGAAACATAACTCCATCTTGACTAATTACAGAGTTATCGCCCTTTGTTATTTTTCCTTTTCCGGAGCATAACTTGAAAACATGTTGTTGGAGTTCAATACAACTTCATACAATAGTCAAGTACATTGAGAGGAAGTGCAGTGCGCAGGAACCATTACTCTATCTTGACTCATTACAGAGTTATTACCCTTTACTTTTCCTTGTCCGGGGATTTCTTGAAAACTACTGGTTGGAATTCAATACAACTTCATACAATGGTCAAGCATATTGAGAGGAAGTGCAGTGCATAAGAATTATAACTCTATCTTGACTAATTACAGATTTATTGCCAAGAACAATATCTTTATTTTAGTTTATTTTGCAAGGTATTCTGTTACTACGAACTTCCTTAGTTTATTAAGCAGTCTTTTGGGGGTATTACTCACATTTAGTGATAGGTCTTGTTTAGATTAAAGGAAGGAACATCCTGGGATAACCTTTTTCACTGCAAAAAGTTGATAGATGCATTCGATGCAGACAGGGTTTATTTGGGTTACATTTGATGCAGAAAGGGTTCATTTGCATATTTTCAGCATTTTGTTTCTTGATTCTTTTGTCAGACTCTTTAATATTTGTTTCTCTTTCGAGCTTGTTTCAAAAAGTTCTATATAATTTGCATTACATTTGATGCAGAAAGGGCTCCTTTGCAAATTTTCAGTATAAAGTTTCTTGATCTTTTGTCAGACTCTTTAAAGGTCCCATTGATTGACGATTTTCCGTTTCAAAATGAGAATATTATTCGTCAGCCTATACAAAGTTGATAATTGTTGACGGAAAATACCAAATGGTTACCTATCCGTAAAGTCCCATAAAGTTCTCAAAATAACACACCTGTACGGAAAGTGACGATAATATTTCCGGAAACCTACGAGCGGCAGTTTCGGAATCGCTAGTCTATAGTGACGTCATACCAAGTACAATCGTGGCCGATAACAGGTACTCTTACAAACAGCGAAAACAATTTTTCTTCCAATTATGCATCTTCAGAGAGTGGAGTTGATGATATTAAGACGTTACCTTATCAGTTTGAGCCCGTAACGTATAGAGCGAAGTCCGTGTAATGTAATAAACTTATTTGATTAAAGTATAAAAATTCAGCAGTTAGATCTATGTCGAGTTTTTATATGCAAATGACACCAACTTCTGTTTCTGTTTGTTTCTATCAAAAGAAAAAGATATGTTTCATTCTTAAATGTATAAGAAATATACCATGTAAATGTATCGAAACGATCTAGATCTACACATGCACATGACTTACAAACAATTCAGTTATGGACGATATTATTTCCATTGACGATTAAAACTTGCCTCCGACAATGAGAACACAAATGCTCGATCTAATTACAATATCTGAAATGAGGCAGAAATTCACAAGCTTGCACGATATGCTTGATTTTTCATGAAACGTTTTCTTGTGGGTTTAGTTTATACTAATTTATTTTAGCTCGATTGTGAAGAAAGCTTGTAGCTTATCGAGTCACTCTCGAATCCGCTTCCTGGAAAAATCAGTACTGGTGTCATATGAGGAGGTACGGTCGTGACCCTAGTGAGGCTCGAACCCGCAACCTCTGGGATGAGCAGCAGACACATTAACATCTACACCACCGCTCCCCTTTCTTGTGGGTAGTTTTAAGAATTAGATTTATAATTTATTTAAGAACGTAAATTAAAATAGTTTTCACGATTTTATTGGTTGAAAAAATGTTGACGCAAATCTATTTTAAACTGATTATAATTAAAATCACGATATTTATCGAAATACGTGTTCAATTTTACTCATAAAAAAACCTTTCATCAGAGTACATGTACATAAAATTTGTCATCAACAGCCAAAAAGATGTATTTTCTGAACATTTATAGGGTTGCTGGAAACTTTCATTTGCTGAATTGCTTTTTACCGAGTTGTATATATGTAAGATGACTAAAAAATATTTTTATGCAGACTTGATCATACATTATAAATATACCTCGAAGGTTAGTGAAAAAAATGTATATAATCATGTTATATAGGCTTATCATTCATTAAATATATGGTTCGTTTTTATCACAGTGATAAATAAATTCATATGTTACCTCGATCGTTTACATAAACAAGGTTGCATAATTTGAATTGGGCACTCTGCATATTTATATGTAATTATCAAATGCACTTGACCACTGTGCAATATGCAATAATGTGCGACCAGTAAGATTGCTGACAGGGGGTCGCCAATTAACAACAAATCATATCGCATCCTTTGTTGTGACTTATGCCCTTAGGCTAGATCAACTGAAATTCCTTCAATGGTTAGATCTACGCTAATTATTTACCATGGCAACGTTGTCAAAATGAGATATTGTTTGTGTAATTTGATTTTATTGAAAGCGAGAATTAAAACGTTTGAAGGATTTTATGGATAACTTCAAGTTTTCCGCAACATGTAAGTTAAAACTTCTAGTAAGGTATCTCTTTTACATAAATTCTATATAGGGCCTTTACTGTAACTACATGATTTTTAAAAATTATTTTGAGTATAAATGCCAGCCCTTTATATAGACTAGATCTTAAAAACAAATACGTGTCTGAAATAATATCATATTGTCCTGTAATAAAATATATTTTGTGACAAAAATTTCAACCTAACATTCTCGTATATGATGTGTTTCGGCATGATTTAAGTTATACGAGAAAAGTCGCACTTGGGAAAATCTAGATCTAGATTGGATAAGTTGGTAACACATTCTTAATCTTAATATAAGAAATTTATACCTAAAGGAAGTAATCAAAATATAAAGATCGAGATCATTCTACAAAGGTCGAATTTTAAATACATTTGCTGTCTTTTCTTGTCGTGCATGAGCGACTGAGCGAACTTTTAATCACTTGGACCGTTCCACGCCGTCGCTATTCTTGAAACGTTCGTCCCACAGTCACATGAAGTTTGGACCCCAAAAGTCATTTTTATGAAACACCCCGGACATATATAATACGTATTGTGACTGTGATAAGTCCCTCTATTGTCTTAACCACTGATTTTTCATATTAGAGTCCATAGGAAACTGATGCAGGCTTATTCTTCCACTCCGCTTATTGCTGCATCCACCCACAACACACCTAGCGCCTCCAATTTCACAAAAATAATATAAATAGTAAGTTAATCGTGTTTTTACACTGAGTTCTGTATGCTTGTTTACTATAATCAATTTGGCGGATCTTTGTCGAGTATTTGGAGTGACATCACACGGGAACTTTTCCGATATTTTACGGAAGTCGCCGAGGACCATAATATTTGCGTTTCGGTGAAATACCGGCCAATTCTTATCGGTGATTTATGTCCCAATAAACACGTTTCTTGTCGGAAATTTCCGACCAACTGGGTTCAGTGCGCTTTATTTACAAATGGCTTACAAAATATTAACCGGGGAAATTGTCAATAAATGGGACCTTTAATATTTGTTTACTTTCGAGCTTGTCTCAAAATGTCCTATATAAGTATATTCTGCTGTTCCTTCATTTTATGAGAGTGGCACTAAGATTGCATTTTTTGTGACAGCAAGAGTGTTAACTTCTCTTGCTTATTTGAAGCAATTTATTTAGCTCACCTAAGATCAGAGTGCTAGTGGCACTCCATCATAAATTGTTGTGCATCAGCCATCGTTTGTCCTGCGTTGTCAGCAATTACTTCAAACAAAATCTCCTTACCTGTTTGGTCAATTTTAACCAATCTTCACAGGAATGTTCATAGCGTTGTTCACATATTATACACAAACTAGTATAGGAAACACTTAAAAAATGTATTCTAAAACTGCAAGGTCTAGAGCTTCGTGTAATGGTCCCCTAACACGATTATTCATTATTAAGATCTGGCTGAAAACATGGTCATTAGTAGGCAGGTGCAATTTTCCCTATGTGTATATAATGGAAACTTTTAAGAAAAGACTAGCTTCAAATATTTTCACACAAATGATCCTTGGGTGACCTTTTACCTAGATTGTCTACTTTATGCTAATCTGTCAAAAAAACGTGGACGTGGCTGCCAAAGGACAGGGTTTGTTTTCATTTATTTGCAAAACATTTATTAAAGTTTTCAATGGTAGTTAACTGTTTCCTGAAATTTTCACACAAATGATCCTTGGGTGACCCTCAACCGAGATTGTTAAGTTTATTCTAATCTGTTAAAAAATGTGTCTTCAAAGGGACAGGGCTTGTTTTCATTTATTTGCATAAACTGTATCAAATTTTTCTTTGGTAGCTTACTGTTCCTCAGAAAAGCAATTGGTGGCTATTTTGGCCCTTCGTAAGCTTACTGATTTTGTTCAAAATTAGTGTTCAGTTATCAATAAAGTTTGTAATTAAAAACATATATGGCTGTATACACAGGAATATTTAAATGGACATCTAGTAGCATCTTTAATTTAACCCAGTATCTCTTAATTGTGAACAGTTTAGCTCATTATCTGTTCGTCTATTGCTGGAGATCATAAAAATGGACATTTAGTAGCTCCTTATATTTAACCCAGTATCTCTTTATTATGGACAGTTCAGCTCATAATCTGTCAAATCAGTCACAGGTAGATCTTAAAAATGGACATGTACTAGCTCCTTAAATTTAACCAAGTATCTCTTAATAATGGACAGTTCAGCCAATACTATGTCCAATCAGTCACAGGTAGGTCTTAAAAATGGACATGTTCTAGCTCCTTATATTTAACCCAGTATCTCTTTATTATGGACAGTTCAGCCCATAATCTGTCCAATCAGTCACGTCGTCTCTCGTCCGTCAACGTTTTGATTCAAATAACATCTCCTCTGAAACCACTAGGCCAATGTTGATAAAACTACGCAGGAATGTTCCTTGCATGAAGCTCTACCAAAATTGTTTAAAGAATTCCATGCAGAACTCTGGTAGCTATGGCAACAAATAGAAAAAACATCTTTAAAAATCTTCTCCTCTGAAACCACAAGGCCTAGAGCTTAGATATTTGGCATGTGGCATTGTCTAGTGGACCTCTACCAAGATTGTTCAAATTATGACCACCGGGGCAAAATTGACCCCGCGCAGGGGGTCATTTAGTTTTGCATAGGTTTATATAGGAAAAACTTTAAAAATCTTATTCTCTAAAACATTAAAGGGAACCGAAAGTCAAAAAAAATTTTTATTCCTATGTTGTAGCCCGTACAATTTAATACAGAATCGCTTATTTGCAATTAAAATTAATGCGATATTAATTTTGATATACTTGATTTAAAACGTCAATTTTAGCCGGTCGCTCGCTCAATGTAAATCGCCATATTTGCTTCATAGAGTCACGTGACCCACTATGTGTGACGTCACACTGCGCTGATCAGTTTCCGAGACCAGCGACCGCTACCTTTTTCTTTTGCTTGCTGATAGTATATAATTGAAATTTTTCTTTGATCCATAACAAAAAAACTTTTATTGTCTATTACGAGCTTCTTTACCATTGATGGCCTTTCACAGTTTTCACGACAAATTCCTTTCGATTCTACATAATTATATTTTTTTAGGGACCGATAATTGCAGCGCAATTCTCACCCGTTACTTATGAACAAATACATAGACAAAGTGCGAAGATTAATTTCAATTTACGTCAAAAGTATTTGTGCAGCATTTGCAAGTAAAACACATATTTTATAATTGATGATCACGGACTTGTACCGTATAATTTTGAGCCCGAGTACATGGAGAAAGAACTGCATTCTCTAGAGAAAATTATGCAATCTAAATAGACCCCAGATCCCTCTTTGTAAATTTACATGTGGTTATATCTTGTGTTTTCTGTACGTACTAAAAGTGCCCCTAGAATGCACAGGATGCAATGTTAGATTTCATTTTTTTTCGGGGGAACCCCCCTAGCACAACTGTGCGTATACTTCATTTTATCCGGGTACGCCTTTGCATAGAAAAAAACGTTTCATCAGAGTACACAATTTTTGTCATCAACAGCAAAAATGATATATTTTCTTTTTTTACCAACATTTGTAGGGGTGCTGGAAACTTTCATTTCGTATGTTTTTTACTAAGGTATATTTATGTTAGATGACTAAATAATATTTTTATGCAAACTTGATCATACATTATAATGTTACTCGAAGGTTAGTGACAAATAATGTTTATGTATAAACTTTATATCGGCCTATCATTCATTAAATATATGGTTAGTTTTAATCACAGTGATATATTCATATGTAAATTACCTCGATCGTGCAAATCCAAAAATGTTGCATAATTCAAATTTGGCACTCTGCATTTTGTTGTGTAATTATCAAATGCAATTGACCAGTGTGCAATATGCAATAATGTGTGACCAGTAAGATTGTTGACAGGGGATCGCCAATTAACAACAAACCATATCGCATCTTTTGTTGTGAAATATGCCCTTGGATTTTAACGAAGATCTCAGCTTTCAGTGTTCCGCAACATGTAAGTATCTTCTATATTATCTTTTTCGCATTTACTGTAACAACATGATTTTTTGAAAATGCCAGCACTTTATATAGACTAGAATCTAGATCTAAAAAAACAAATCTGTGTCTTAAATAATAGCATATGGTCCTGTAATAAAATACGTTGCGTTACAGTACTTTCAACCTAACATTCTCGTAAAATGATGTGTTTCGGCATGATTTAGTTATACGAGAAAAGTTGTGCACTTGGGAAAATCTATCTCAAGATGGCATAAGTGTGAAACATTAAATTCTTAATCGTAATATTAGAAACTTAAAGAAAATGATTAAAATATATAGATCATTTCACAAAGGCCGAATGTAAAATGCATTCTGTCTAGTCATGCATGACATTTCACCGAACGTCATTAAACAATCATTTTCAAGATATCTTTTTAAAGAAAACCTGACATAAACATCGCTAAGGCATTGTAATAAGTAAACATGTACAATGTATTATATAAAATGGTTTGCCTCAAATCGGCCGACATCCAGTTAGCAGGTGCGTGAAAGACATCGATGTACTTCCGTAATTTAGACAGCGCAGTGTTACGTCACATCTGGTTACTTGGCGCAGGCGCAATAAGGCTTTAAAGCTATCAATGGCGGCGTCCTTAAACCAGATGGAATCCACGCAATTTCAATGAAAAATTGAATAAATCATTAAAACGCAGTTGACAACATTCAAACGCATTTTCGGAAATGAAATGAAATGACAGGCTCCTTTGAATTTCGCTGTCGAGTTTTCTGACTTTCGGTACCCTTTAAGGCCTAGAGTTTAGCTATTTGGCATGTAGCATTGTCTAGTGTACCTCTACAAAGATTTTCAAATTATGATCCCGGGTCAAAATTGACCCCACCCGGGTTGTCACTTAGTTTTGCATAGGCTTTTATAACAACAACTTTAAAAATCTTGTTCTCTGAAACCTAGAGCTTAGATATTTGGCATGTAGCATTGGCTAGTGGACCTCTACCAAGATTGTTCAAATTATGACCCCCTGATTAAAATAGGAAACAACATTCCGACGCTACTTGGCCCAAGAAAGGAACGTGCCCAGGTGTACTAATTTCACTTTCTATCAGGGAGCCCCAGTTGCATGTCGTAGTAGCAACTGATTAAACCCAGTATTTTCAGTAAGTCTTTACAATCATGTTGACATCATAATTATGTTTTGTCTGCATTCTTAAATGATGCTGCAGCCAAAAATACCTTTGAGAGCCTCAAAGTGAAAATGGTAGCCACACATTAATTTGAACCACAATCAAACCGTCTTATTTCTGAATGTCCGAGGCCTTTAAAATCCCCCCCCCCCAAAATTTATAGTCCCTGGAGCACTTTGTATTTAAAATTACTTGTAACCTTTACATTACAAAGAGCAATCCTTTACCAGTGACACTGGCAATTATTTGTACGAAAAACATTCCTTACATTGCTTCTTATTTGTAAATCAAAAGTACTGCATTACATTATATAAAAATCGCACCGTCTGTCCGTCTGACCGTCTTTCCGTCTGTCCGTCCCCACTTACAAATTCGTGTCCGGACCGTAACTCTGTCATGCATTGAAGGATTTTAAAATAACTTGGCACACATGTCTAGCACATCAAGACGACGTGTCGCGTGCAAGACCCACATCCCTACCTCAAAGGACAAGGTCACACTTGGAGTATGAAGTTTATGGAATCCTCTATATATGCACACATTCGTGTCCGGACTGTTACTTTGTTATGCATTGAAGGATTTTAAAATAATTTGGCACAAATGTAAAGCACATCAAGACGACGTGTCGCGTGCAAGACCTACATCCCTACCACAAAAGTCAAGGTCACACTTAGAGTTTATAGGTATTGGAATCCTGTATATATGCATACATTTGTGTCCGGACTATAACTTGATCACGCTTCGAAGGATTTTAAAATAACTTTGCACAAATGTCTAGCACATCAAGCGGATGTGTTGCGTGCAAGACCCAAGTCCCTACCTCAAAGGTCAAGGTCACACTTAGTGTTTAAAGTAATGGAATACTGTATGCGTGGTTACTCTGTCATGCATGGAAGGATTTTAAAATGACATAGCACATTTATTGAGCACATGGAGAGGACACAGACTGAGGCACCTCTTTCGGGGGCATTCGTCACTTGTGAGGGACAGCTCTTGTTTATGATGATATTGCAAAAAAAAGGAAACGTGTTCTGAGAATGTGTTTAGTGAGGTATAGCGGCATGGGATTGAAAGGAAGTATACATCGAACACTGTTCTATCATTCATTATTCTACATGTAAATTCAGTTTTCTATAGAAGAGCATGAAGAGTATTCAATGTGCTCCTGGGATTTAAAACTTTTGTCATTGATTGTCATCAGAACTTTCATTTTTACCATGGTTAGAGATGTTGCAGAAAACACCATCGATTAATATTATATCGCATCAGAATTCTGTTTATTATACCTCCGTAACAAACTTGTGGGAAGCGATACCATCATTTCCAGCTTACATACGCATGACAATTACGTGTATGGGGATTGCTACTCAGTGTGTTAAAATTTCAACTTTTACATATTCCTTTTCAGGCCTCCTTGATTACTGGTGAATATGACGTCATTTCTGTGGAAAACTCTCGGCATAGTAGATGCCAAGTCAAATTAGGTAAAGATAGTAATAAATTTTTCTCATCTTTTATCAAAACGAAACGAAAATATTAGGGGGTTTCTGTCCGGACAGAATGATCATGATCTGCGCTGGAAACAAAGGCGGGAACACTTTCTACCAGAGTGGTAACGGTTAAAAGATGTTTCTTATGCACATAATGCAGTGATAAATGGTTCTGATGTTTCAGATTATCTCAATTATTACCATAATAACAAAACAAATAAAGAAAAAACTTAAAAAAAAATAATTTGTTAATACGAGCATTTTAATTGTATGAGAAAAATAGATCAATTTTTATTAGTGTGAAACATCAGGAAATGAATGTAATAATTGAATTAACTCATTTTCAGGAGAAATTAAACTTACATGTTTCCTTTACCATGTTAACATTATGCAGTTATGAATTTTGATATGAAATATTTTGGCCACCTGCTGATTAATGACCAGTATTGTCATAAAATTGTGCAGTACATGACATTGTAGTAAACCAACATTTCATTGTGTTCTTTTTCAACGCAGGGCCTTTAATATATTTAATGGTAGGTGTAATTTATTCCCAATATTATTTAAATGAAGACAATGGTACATATTTATTTTGACTTTTCAAGTTATAAAGTTCAGATTGGCCATAAAACATGAATGTCAAGAAAGATGCTTACTTTTAGAAATAATGTGAGAAATAAATCATGAATTATCTCTTATTAGCAGACAAAATTGAAATAACCTTAAAACCACATTGGTATATTAGTACATTGTAAGTATGTGTGTCCTTTTAGACAAAAAAACCACTTGACTTAATATATAAACAAAATGTATATGAAATCTGACTTTTTATATATTTGGCATATGAAATGGTCCTTTCAAAGAATAGTACATACTAGTTCATGAGCCTACACCAATTTTATCATGAAAACATGATTATAATTCATTTTTATTTTGTTCCTTTGTTTTATAAAGGTCCTGTTGTTGAAATATGAGACCTCTAAATTCTTACTGTTGCACTTTAAAAATTATTGATTGCCCCAGGCAGTATTGAAATCCTCCTTATTAGTATGTTATGTAAGATTGCATAACCTTATAAACTACAGTATCACAAAGGAAGGTAGTGCTTCTTTTTGGCAACCAATCAAATTTAATATTTGGCAACAACTGGCTGGAAATTGCAGTCAGGTAAATCTCTCCTATTCTAGACACAGAAAAACACTTTTGATAGGTATAGGCATGATGGGAGACATGCGGAGGTCTCATCCACAAATACAAGCTAACATAGTTGCTCTTATGGACGGACCTTTATACAATTTGCTTCAAATCAAAAGCAAGGTAGTGTAGACCCAGATGTTTCTGACATATAGCACTGACCCAAAGCATACTTGAACCGTGTTATTAAAAAATTAAATCCAACGAAATTTTAGCACTATTAAAAGAAGGGATTGTCACTGATTTTTTTTGCTGAATCTATCATAAATATGAGAAAGCAGTGGAAATTGTTCTTAATAGCTTATACTTGGCTTTGTTACCTGAGACACTGTGTCTTTGTACACATTTTTATCTTAATAATGGTATCATAGTTTTGAATCATTTTCTATGCAAATTGGATGATATTTGGAATATAGACATAATGATATTCTTTATTTTTTTGAAGAAATCATGCCTATGAGTATGATGAGAATGAGTGTCAAAAACATGCAGTGATGAGGGAAGTTCAAAACATCAACCTATGAAAACTGTAGGAAAACAGTCAATCCTTGCAGTGTGAAAACTGATGTTTCTTGTGATCCCTCAACTTGTAAAGAGTCAGTAAGTTGGAAGTTCTGAATTGAAGATTGTGTTGGAACTTACAGACATAAATAGAGCAAAACACCCAAGATAAAACAAACAGAAAAGCTGGAGTAGAAATGAATGATGACGGTAATAATGGGGAAATGTCTACAAAGAGCGACTTAGCGTCATTTTTGTACTCAAAGATATAATGCAAGGTTTTGTGTTGATTTGGTGATTCAGTATTATTATGGATAAATGCTGGAATAATTAATTTCGAGTAATGGAGTTATTAACTTTTGGTAACCCGATCAGTTTGTCACATGCAGTCAAACTTGTGAACAACGGCCGCTCAAGGGAAACCACAAAATTGGCTGTTGTTAACAGATGACCTTTGTTCGGAGGTGTGGGCAGTTGATGTAGTTTCATCATACTAAACATTGTTTATCAAGTTTTATTATCACTTAATTGCCAGATAAACTGCGTGTTTTTCAGTTTAATTGTAATAAATCAAACAATTTACTTAACGTGAATGCATTAATTAGCTGAAATAAACAATAATTATTTTGTTGCACAGTGAAAACTGCGACTCCAAATTGCTAAGATATTCTACATCAAATAAATCATCAAGCAATTAAAAGAGCTGATTTTCGGTAATTACCGGACATTTTTATCGGATTAACTACATGTGTGTGCTTTAGATGTGAAGGTGACAATTAAATGTTAGAACCTGTTTTCATTATCAAAAGCATCTTTATTTATTGTGCCCGTCTTTTGAGGTGCAAACAACTTTACAAGAAACAAAAGCCAGCTTTTAAAATTTCAGTGGCCGTTCGCATCACGGTCCCGATTACGGGATGCTTTTTCACTGGCCGTTGACCGTGGACGGCAGGTGACCGCTGTTCCCAGCCTTTTAATGAGCAAATTTTGAGGGGGGATTCTGACTGGCTGTTGTCTGCAGGTGACCGCTAGTTAAAGGTGACGGTTAGCACAAGTTTGACTATTTTGTTAAATTAGAATATTGATTAGATACTGATTACTAATGAAGACAACAGAAAAAGTGTAAAATTTAAGGCAGTTGTATGTAAAGATTTCAATTTTTTGAATAGTTCACTAGAAACACTTGACAATGATGCCCAAAAGATGAGATAAATTTCCAAGTATTTGCAATGGAAATGGTGATGAAATGCTAGCTGTGAATTTAATATCAAATAGTCAGAATATGCTTTGAAATTTTAAAAGAGGAATATTTATAATACGATTGGTATCAGAAGATTCTGTTACTTTGAGCAAGACTGTTTAATCCAGATTGTATTTCATCAGAGGAGTTTTACAATAACTGTACATACTATACAACACTTAGTAATAATATTAATCTCACTGTTGACCACATGAAATACAGTACTAGTACCTTCAAATCATTATCTCTTTGGGTGATAAAAAAACATAAAAAGAGAAATAAAAAGAAAGGTTTTGTGTTGTTGCCAGTTTTTATATAGACCTTTAAAGGTTCATCAAAATACATTGACTTCATGTCCTTTGTTTTGTCGGCCTTTTGGAGAAAAGGAAATACGTAGGGATCACTTTCACTGTCGGTCAGTCCGTCACATAAACTTAAAGTTGGCTATAACTTTGCCATTTCTATATATTTCTTTATCAAACTTTGCAATTGCATTGCTAATGATGAAAGAGTCGTCATGCCACCAGATTTTGTAGGTCAAGGTCATATTTGACAGAGTTATGCCCCTTTTTGTACTTAGATTTTGTCACCAAAACGTAACGTTGGCTACAACTTTGCCATTTCTGAAGATTTCTTCATCTAACTTTCAAATTGCATTGCTAATGACATAAATGTTGTGATGCCCTCGAACTTTGTATGTCAAAGTCATATTTGACACAGTTATGCCACTTTTTGTACTTAGATTTTGTCACGCAAACTTAACATTGGCTATAACTTTGCCATTTCTTAAAGCTGCTTGCTCTCAGTTACTATTGAAAAAAATATTTTTTTTAAAGATTGACAACTTATCATTGTATTCATTAGTAGGAAACTAAAGACTAGAATCAAAATATAAGCAAGAATCTAGGTAGGAATTTGAAGAAATCGATTGAAAATGTTGGTTAGACGACACTGCAACTTTAAACTTTATATGTTTATATTGAAATTTCGGTAGCTTATTTTTGTAAATTAAAAGATATATGGGACATGAATTTATGCTGGAGCCTTTTTATATGACCATAATGTTCTAAAATAACGTTATTTACATACAGTTTGAAGAACTTTATTTTTTACCAAAATCTGAGAGCGAGCAGCTTTAACATCAAATTTTCAAATTGTATTGCTAATGACAAAAGAAACGTGATGCCACCAAAGTTGTAAGGTCAAAGTCAAAGGTTACAGAGTTATGTCCCTTTTTTACTAAGATTTTGTCACAAAATTATTGGTTATCTTGACAAAGTGTAAGAGGGCGACACAAGTGCTCTATTGAACACCAATCTTAGTTTATAGTTAACACATGTACTTTCCAGACGCATCAGCTCAAATGTTGATGATCATATAAATCATAAAGATGAACATGATTTTTGTTGTTGTTGTTGCTGAAGCTTCCCTTATAATTATCACTTATTGTACTTAAATTCAAAGTCTTGTGTGATACAGGGCACTGTCGTGCACATATATCAGTAACCTCTTAATTGAAGTATTAATTTAAAACTTTGCTGTAGTGTTCAGGGTTACTCATGACTTAATATCTTGCTCTTTACGGCCCTTCTTTGCACTTTGATAATACACGGATTCTTGTCTTTGCCTTTTACTGCCCAAACTGTTTTTTTTATTGGTAAACACTGAGAAAAGTTGAGCACGCTGTCTTATGGACAGCTCTTGTTATGCATTAGAATAAGTTATGCTAATTTTAAACAGTTATAGCATAATGTTACTTTGTTATTTTTATGGGGTTGGTCCAGATACAATGAGAGTCCCGGCACTACAGACATTACTGTTTCTTTTACAACAGAACATGCAGCCCTGGGTGAATGACTTCATCCGCAAAATAACTAATAGTATTAATGTCAGTGATGGAGCCGGAGATCAATCTGGTGAATTGTGGCTTACTAGTCCAGTGTGTTATATGATTGAATTATGGATCCAAATATAAAGATCAGTTAAAAGAAGTGTGATTTTACAGTGAACATGAATATGAAGTTTGGTTTTACAGTGTGATGTCAATAATCAGTACTATTACCAGGGTAAGTGATACATACACCTGGAAAATGTTAATAACATCATTCCTTGAAATTAACTGATTTTGTTACAATGTTACAAGAGAAGAGTAGGTAAATGTGTTGATAAGAATTATAAGCTTACAACAAATGCAATACTGTACGGATTCTTTTACTGAAATATTTCGGTGGCACAGTGGTTTACGCTCTGGAATACCAATCTGGAGGTCCCTGGTTTGAATACCGTCCAGGGCACTAGAATTTAAGTTTTAGTGTTTTATACCATATAGAGATGAACTTATTTGAAATCGTGTGTATCGGTACAATACACCGGACACATAAAAAACCAAGGGGTTTATTTGTAAAAGAGCTAGGATCTAGTACCTAGATTCCCTGCCATTTGCATCTGTCTTTTAAACCTGAATCTGAGGGGAGTCTTCGCAGTTCATGTACACCCAGGACCGGGTTCATATAGTAATGTACGGACTCTGCCTGGGGAAAATCCTAGGGTTGACCGGTGAATATAAAAAAATCCAAATGAAGTTTAACTTGATCAGATTTTATTTATTACCAAAATTACATTCTATCACAAGCGGCTACTTTTCCTATGTAAACATAAAGAGAAAAGCCTGTATTTGAATTAACGATAAAATTCAGCACGTTTTTCAAGGACAACGTGCGGTAAATGAAGTAACGACGTGACGTATGTAAACAATTGCGTCCAATCGTATTTCGCGTTTTAAGGATACAATGAAGTAATTAAAACTACGGGTTAAATAAAGTTCGGGATAGTTGTCAAAGAAAGTCGTTTTGTTGCGAAAAATACTACGCATCCAAACTCCTGACTATATTTTATTCAAATATAAAATACAGGGAGACATTTATTATTTCTTAATTAAAGCGAAGAAGAATTTAGACTTATAAGCAACTTGCTATATGTAACTTTTTTGTTTCTGATAGTAGGCCCATTGAGAGCCATGAGAGGTACCGGTTTATTGCAGAAATACCTTGCGAGATTCTGGTCATTCACTTATGTCTCAAATGTCTTTTGATAAGTTGAAAAGTTGAACAGTTGTTGAATGTATTCCATGGCAATTAACGGCCTGGCAGTATTAAACCATAATTTAACAGTTACAGCACGCTGGACCGGTAATCCAGAGACCCGCGGTTCTAATCCCGGCGGTGGCGGTCGATTTTTCATGACATCCTAAATGATATTTCACGAATGAAAGGTGTTTTTATGGCGCATTGACTTTCAATTTCATATAGCGCACAGTAAAATCTTTGTACCAAAATGTAATATGCATGAGCGTCGTGTGTTGAAACTATGTTTATCGCACTGACGTGCGGCCACCTCCTCTTGTTGGTTTCAGTCACCACTTGCATGGGGCTTTACCATGTCTGCAGGGGCTTCAGCTCACCAAGCCCATTTAGTCGCCTTTTACGATACGCACAGGGCGTCACCGACGATGGTTGCAATTCTGGCACCTACGCACTAACCCCCTACCACAGCGGTAGACAGTAACAAACTACATTATTCGGGCGAGGCTCAAAATAAATAACCATAACATAAAATGTTATTTTTAATTATTTCTCATCAAAAACACACTTAAATTTTCAGCTCACTTTATGAACGAGTTTTTAATTCCCTTTAAGCAGTTTTGGTTAAGGGTCTTATAAAGACTATTTAATAGATCAGATTAAATTTATTCTGATCATTGTTCTAACTCAAGGGATCAATTTTATTTGAAAAATGTTGATATAGGCATTTCATGCACGTGTAAGTTGATTATTTGTGTAAATAAAAATAAAATCCTGATGATAAGTTTCGAATATATAGGATGTAAACGTTTATCTTAATAAGAAAAATAGCTCACAGTCTTGCGATTCTCGCGTCTTACAGTATTCACAACCGTATTGTTAGATGACTCTTACGGTCTGACATATCTCACTCTACATCGCCATTTTCTGAATACTTTACGATCGGTTGATTCCGAGAACTTTGGGGGCAGAATACAGTTTCTTTCCGTCACGGACAGTAACACAGACATACACTTCTTCAGAGTTTCCCCTTGAATATATTATACACTCAGATCTGAAAAATACGATTCAGTGAAATAGTTAAATACTTTATTTAAATATATAGGGATTTCTGCACTGCAAAATCAGATGAAAATCCGAGCCATTTTAACAGGCTGATGAGATTGCGCGATCGGGCTATCGATTTTTAAAAATGATTTTTTTCACTTGGAACGTTTAATGACAAGGACATCTCAAAAATGTTTTGTAATTTTGTAATTTTTCATGAAGAAATGGCTGAATGGTTTCTGCTGATGTTGAGTTTTTTCATACACTATCGGTTCAAATAACATTTCCTAGGTGTTTCAGAAACTTCCATGAAGTATAAAAATAGCATTACCAAGCATTTTTTGCACTTTTTAATAGGCCCGCACCAGGCTCGGAGAATAAATCGGTCCGAAAATTCACTTGTTAATTTATTCTCCACAGCTGAACTTTGTAATAGAATTTCAAATGTTTAAAATGACTATGACAATTTCATCAGCCGGTTTAACAATTTTAGCAGGCCACCATGACATTTTGGGGGAAAGGCAGTACCATAAGCACAGCTGTTCTTGCTTGGTTACCTTTTCCTTTTCTGAAAGTAACCATTCAACCTGGAGTACTCCGCCTATTTTTGCACGGGCCAGTTCGGGACTAATGCTTTCAGCCATGATCACGCCCTGTCAAATGACATGCAATAAAAGTAACTGAATATTAGCAGAATTTTGCAATTACATTTTTATTTTGTTTTTGCATTGCACGATACTTCGCAAAAATTATACTTTCATGTCAAAGAACCGGTGTGAACTGCATTATCTATACACAAGTCTTGTCTAGACAATCTGTTCTTTCGTGCCAAAATAGTTATTTTGCAAATGCACACAGAATATCTGTGGCTGAGAACTAAATTTTCGGACTAGTAGTAGTATAATTGCATAGTTAGTACTGCATATGATATACACATAATGCATGCAAAAGCTGACCCCAATCCAACCCCCTTAAGAGATACACCAAGGTCTTTCAAATAGTACTATTTGAAAGACCTTGGCTACACCCAGCTGAATACCTACTGCTCTAGGGCTAGGAAAATCTCCAAAAGCCATTTACCAAAAACCCACATGACATTCATGACAATTTGCATGTAGAGCTAGCACCCGCTCAAGTTTTGTATCAACCTAGATATACAAATGTACACAGAAATACAAATAAATAATTTAAATTGAAATAAAAATCATATCAAAACAGCGGTACCCTAATAATTAAAAATGAACAGAGGTCAAGGTACCAAACTATCCCCCGTCTCATTTACAGGCTTCTCTGCCCATGCGGCCAAAATTGCGATCAAAGCGTTCGATTGACAGCAGTTTCGTATTTCTGCCATTTGCAACATACAACATGCTACCACACAGATTTTCTTTTTCTAAACATTCACTCTCAGCATCCACATATCATATATAGACCAAGCAACTAGTTGTGTCTTTAAATATGTCAGCGATTTCAATTTCATTTTAATACAATGAAATTAGTTACTTTGACAACATCAAATCTTATCAAAACTGATAAAATAACACAAACAGGTCACATTACAACAGATAAACAATAATGCCACCTTAAATACCAAAAAGTGCTCATTGTATGCACAAATCCACTTTTTTCACACGAAGTCTAAACAATATCGGGTGTATTATAGTTCAACTAATTCATACACGGGTGATTATTTAAAAACTACATACGTACAAACCAGTAGGGCTATTAATACAGTATTATGATCCAGAATGCTGAATTTGCCCTAGTCGTACGTCGGATAATACAAGTACGGACTCTAGATCAAATTTCTATGATAATGACCCTTTTATTATATACTTTTCTGTGAAAAAAACTGAATCAAAATGGCATGTTTAGCATACAACTGAAGACAAACTCTTATTCGTGCGAAATATGCGTTGTATGCGACGTCATTGTATTGGCGTCATCGTATAAATCCAGGGATCGCAGGTTCGACCCTCGGTAATCCACTAACATAACTAATGTTTTTTCGGATGACACCTCAAACCGAGATCCTATGTATCGGTGCTGTACACCGGGCCTGTAAAAGAACCAAGGGCGTCTCTGGAAAGGGACACGTTCTATATCTTGCATTATCCCCCGAAACCTAAAATAAATAACCTCTCTGGGGGGCGTTGGTCTATTGGATGGATTATCCGGAGCCAACGATAAAAAAACTCTAAATACAATCAAAAGCGACGTTATTAACGTCATGTGAATGCATGACTCTTGTAAGGGACAATTGGAAAAAATGGTACGGATTCGGTTACGGTGAATATGTAAAAGGCCCCATGTTTTGCAATGTATTCTCTTTTCTTTCATTTCGGATTCGGTTCGGTTTCGGTGTATATGTGAATTGGCCCATACCGGAAAATTTGCCCTTCAACTCCACCAGTACGGAATATGAGTGAATCCTTTGCTTTTAAACCCAACTGACTTCTGGAAAAGCTACTATAAAATACATTTACTTACAATAACCATGTCTGTATATGTGACATTGCTTTATCATTCTAAAATGAAAACAAAAATAATATTAATCTGACTATTCTGGCTCTCATTACATTAGCCCTCGTTTATTCGTATTGCAAACGTATTGCAGTTTTTTTACAGGCAAGTAGTTTTCTTTACCGTTGTTCCTGGGAAGGACTAGTACTTGAACCCTATCCCCCGTAAGAAACTACACACTTTCTCACATAAAGGGACAAGAATTGTCCCATGTGAATCGTCGTTGAGCCGCCTTGGTGCAGTGGTAGCGCGTTCGCCTCAGGACCGAAAGATCCCGGGTTCGATTCCAACCAGTGTCAAGTAGTTGTAGTGTACTTAGGCAAGACACATATAATTCCACATTGCAACTCTCTCACTTCGAGGTTGATTCCATCTGGAGTGAGTCTCGAGGGCGATTAACTTAAGTTGTAAGAAAACTTTTTTTTGCAATATAGAGTAAATAAATTAGTAAAAATGAATAAAGAGTTGGTTTATTTTTTTCATACACTTTGCTATAGATAATGAGCTACAACGATCAGTAAAGGTTTTTGTTTTTGTTTGTTTGTTTAAAAACTTCAAGAAATTAACATAGAAAGGTTGATACATGGTCAAGATTTAAATGCAATTACAACTGATGACATAAACTATAATAAACACTCAGTAGACCTCGTCTACTGTCTTTCTCCTCCTTAACAAACCACGAATAAACATTGTGTACAAACTCAATATAGTTTTTATATAACACTCTACACTTGAATCAAGCTAGAAAACAAAAATGTTGTAGTTCGCATGACACAGCATGTCTCTTTCGAAAATTATGCTTAAATCATAGGAGTTTGCCTTAAAAATTTGTTCCCGTACTTTATCAATATCGGAGCGAGGAGGAAATAAATAAAGGTTTCCATAAACACAGCCTTCAGTTATCAGACTGCTTGTAAAGAAACAAAAAATGAATCAGAACTCTCCATATCTAATGCATTTTCTGGTATTTTGTAAGGATGTGGGTAATATATGTATGCATATATTTAAATCTCGCGTTAACAGCAAGTATCGGATATCAAGTCATATATTGGAATACTTACGTGAATTCAATAGATTTAGTAAAATAATCATTTTCAGCTGGATATTGTCGTAAGATCTTTTTCATAAATTTTAGTTGGTAAATTCTGCACATCTTAATCACAATTAACAGAACTATACAATATCTGAGTTTAAGATCTTCATACTCATCCGTGGAAAATACGAAAATGTGCATGATTTCGCATGTATCCATCAAAATTTGCTTTTATATGAGCATATACAAGTTAAAGATTTAATTACTTTTACCTCAAACTGTATTTTGTCGAAGTTAAAAAAGCTTGGTTGGTTATGCCACGTGTATCGAGCGGTCTACACTACGATAAGGCTGGTCTACGATATTCTGAAGTGTTTACCTTACATAAAACGGATAAATAATTTTCCTCAAGCTCCTTAGCTTATGATTCGCTGTACCAATGATTGTTAAATAATTGTTTGAAACCGTAATCAACTTTAATCAGAGCGTTTGCATAAACATTGTATTAAACTTTACCTGGTTATACTTACACCTACTCCTTGTTATGTACAGCGAAGGAAGATTATCATTTTCTGGTAATATTTCACTTTAAATAACTTACATCTTTAACGTTTTATGGACTTTTATAGGCCAGATTTCGTATCAGACGATTCTTTAAACGGAATTAACCCAAAGATCTGCTTTTAAAAGTAAAGACTAATTTCACGGCAGTTGTTTTGTTTGCTGACAGAATAATGCCCACTACCCCTATCACCACTAAAAGTTCTATATCAGTGTACCTTTAGAAAACACTTTCTAGCTACATGTACTACAATTGTCACTAAGTTGTTATTGTGACCTTCACATCTTGTAATAATGTGAAAAATGTCGCTATTTTACACTGAACATAATGTCATTTAATGATATTGATATCAGAAGAAGCTAGTGTTTGCATCAAATTATAATTCACAGTTCACCCAATCGCTTGAGCTTATAATAAATAGCGCATACCAGATGTACCTGTTACAAAGAGCGGCCTAAGGATTTAAATAATTTCTAAGTTGATGTATCAAACATATGTTTCAAATCAATATTTCGAATATTTTCATACAAAGTTACTTCGTGTATATGGAAAAGTGACCATTGTTAGCTTTTTAGGAGAATCAGAATGGAAGTGCAGTACTTGATCACAGTCATTTCTAGCATCCGTTGAAGTGTATTCAGTGTTAGTCAGAGACTTCAGAAATTATACACGACTGTTATATGTTATGTTAAAAATAGCCACATACTTCGCCAATGGCGGATCCATATTGACAAGGAAGAATATCAAGGTTTTTCGTGGCGTGTTTTTATGAAAAGCCGTTTATGTTATTGTATTGTGTACAGAAACATTTCTGGAAGACATATTGCCCATCCATTTACCTTACTGTGTTTAGGTAAACTTCCGATACTAAAATTTCAAAAATCTCTTACCCCACCCACCAAGTCAATTTAATGTAGTTTCTTCAGGCACTTGTCATTACTGTATAATGCGAAATGTCAGTTGTAATACAACGATTGTCATAGAGGTAGTTTTTGGAAGATTATGGCAGTTTGAGGTCCTTAACTTATTTTGCGTAGTATATTTCGTATAATTATGCCTCAATTCATTATCAATGTTAAATTCCTATAGACAAACAGTTAGTATCCACACTGTTTCTGTCAAGGCAGCGCGTGACCGCTAGAAATATACTGTTAGCCATGTAACAGTATAATTTACTGTAACATGGCAGAACGCGCTGTATCGATTTTAGTCAAAGCGTACGGTATGGTAGTGTTTTTTCTTACTGCTGTTGGTAATAAACAAGATAAATGATAACTCTGCTAGCATAATAGAGTTTTTTAAAGTTAAAACCTGTTTCATGTACCAGTTTACAATTGTTATTATCCATACTGTTTCATTAAATTTGTAACGAAGTTGTATATTTTATTTAAATCTAAAAGAAAATGCACATTTGAGCACTTGGTGAACATGATGTGATTTTCCTTGTGATGAACCCTTGTCTGTAACAGTATGTCAAGAACCCAATAGTTTATTTCGGCACAATAAAACAAATATTACACAGCTTTGAGTGTAACGGTAAAAATGTCAACATTCGGAAATATACTGTTACCATCGGCTTCGCCTCGGGTAACAGCATTTCCCTGATGTTGACATTTTTACTGTTACACTCAAAGCTGTGTGATTGCGGGCAGCGGCCCGCTATATTTAATACGGGGTGAGTAAAAGGTGCATGGAGACTTGAGCACTAGATCGAAAATATGCGTCTCTCTTAGTTGAAAAATTCAGGTACTTCGGAGATGAATACTGTAGACACAGTCTATTTTTTTCTTGAACGCACGAGTTGTCGTTCGTTACTTAGATGTGTCTCTCATCATTGAAAAAATGAGGTACTTCTGAGATGAATATGAAATACACAGTCTTTTTTCTATAGAGTTGTCGGAAGTGTTTGTGTTCTAAAGATAGTAACAATATTTCATATACTGTCCTACATGTACCTCCGAATTTAGACAGTGACTTTAATAATCGATTCATATTAATATTCGATAACAGTAAAGTTTTTATACTACACGTCAGTGTAAAGTTTTTATACTACAAGTCAGTCAGTAGATGTGGTGTTGTGTTAGTTTCTGCTTGTTCAACCAGAAGCTTTTGGATTGACTTGCACCTAAGTTAACTCGTATCTTAGTCATCTCGTACCCTAGCGGATCAAAAATCAACTCGTACCCTTTGTAGTCAACTCGTACCTTTTATTTCAAAACTTCAGTTTTATCCATGAAAAAAGGGACTGAGTGATATGTAATTTAAGGTGAGGATTTATGGAATATGTCACGACATTATTGAAATCGTGGTTATATTCAGGAATACTCTATAGTTATAGACTGTTCCTGTTATAATCAAGGTCTTTCAAAAAGAAAAAGAAAGGCCTTGTTATAATAAAACGTTTATATATTGAACAAGTTGTATTTTTTGTGTAGATTTAATGCATGTCTAGATAGGTGTTTATAGACTAATTTGCGCCATAAGTAAGCGTTTCTTTCGTGTGAGCACAGTGGTGCAGGTGCGTTTTTCTCAAAACATAATTAAATCAAAGCGCTGTGAGCGCTGAAGGCCTGGGGGCTATAGGTTAACTCCCCGAAAAACAACTTTTCACCTACGTGCGTTGAATCTTACCTAAAGCGCGGGTCGAAATGTGCAGAGGACGAAATTCAATATATGACACAGAATGAATGATTCACAAATATATGGGTGACAGGGAAGTTTGTTTTATTATGAAATGTACGTTAAATGAAAAATAATCACATAGTCAACATTATAAAATGTTTAAGCCAGTACAAATAATTCGATCTGCGCTTTGTACAACTTCAAGCGATATGATCTGATGATGTGGATCGAAAATTATTGTGTACCAATGACAAGACCTTGAAACAGAAATAAACAAAGCAATACCAGCAGTGAAATATAAATACAGTACTGTACAATGTGTATAACAGAGAAAACCAAAAATGATTCTGGGTTACCTTGTAGTTGTAATCAGTGAAACCGTTCACTGGGCCTCGACATGCAGCGTCCTCGATAAATGGCGGGTGAATTTGATCACGTTAGTTCCTTCTCGGGAATGTACGTAAATTATATCTTTTTTAGAGACATTTATTTTTAGGTAAATATATATGTTATCGTTCGTAAATAACAAAGTTGTCAATGAAATAACATCGGAAATTTGAAAATCAAACTACAAACTCTTATATCGAGCTTCGTACGTTTTCGTAAATTTCCGTAAATATCCGTACTTTTCCGTGATATGCATAATATTATTTTCCGTAATCAGCTAACAGCGCATTAATTTCTAAAACAGAAAAAAATGTGTAATGCAGCCCGTAAGCTATATACCTTCCTGCAGTCGTTTGAAGTTTTATGTACTATTTTTATTTGTAACATGTTCTTATCATATGCGGCATTCAAACAGAAGATTGATCTGGTCTGTCTTGCACTACTTTCGCATAGCGCATGTTTACAGTTGTTATTCGCACATAGCACGGCTAAAATTCTTGCAGGGTTTGAAATGTGGTATACTAACTTAGGCCTTGGGGACTTTCAGTCCCCAGGCCAAAAACCGAGACCGGGAAGGTGTGGCGGCAAATATCTTAATACTGTGATTTCAGCAACCGGAAATAAATAACAATTTATTAAAGATAATCATAACTTGTTAGTTCAATGCGGCGATAAAAGGAATGCATTAGTCAAACAACGCAAGTTAGAATAGGTCTCCTTGAATTCCTTTGGGGCCATGCCTCAACATCAACCATAACCAATTTTCAAAATATTTACATGTCAGTTTTGTTTGTTGGCCCGCTGTGCTTGTATTTATATTACACGACTTTACAGTTTCGATACTGTACAGCGTAGATATCCGAAGCGTATCGAGTGAAGTTGGGAGTTATCTCCCTTGAATTTCGGGTAAACTGAATGTATTACGCTTATAATCAATAGAAAATAAGCTATTTGTAAACTGTCCGTCTGACATGGTGTCTTGTGATATTGTCACAATATATGCATCATTGGAAAGCTTACGATCTTAGCTTTCTAAACATATGCAATTTGATACATTTTATTTTCACTGCGGATGAACGACCACCGGATATTGAGGCAAAAGTTAGCACAGATAATTAGTTTTCGCGAGGAACGTGTTACACCCGGGGTAAGTTAAACCCGATTTTCTCTCTGATGCATATGATATTGTGTGTATTTGTGTTTTTCCATATACGATAACGACTGTCCAAGCCGAATATATTCTCGATGTGCAACATCAATATGTTGAAATGTTGAAAATATCCAAAACAAATAGCCTGCTCACTCGAAAAATCTCAACCGTTTGCACATTATGCCGTTTTATTTGATAAATCATTAACATATTAATAATCTGACAAGGTCATATCATTTGCCTAAAGACAAAATAATGATGTTTAAAATTTCATCACTTTAGACGAAAGTATAGCGAAGATACGATTCTCGAAACATTTCAATTACTGTGCTGGGTATTGGTTGACGGAGTGAGCGAATCACTGTACTGAGTATTGCATCAATAAATGAGTAAAAAAAGATTTTTTTGAAAAGGGAAATGTATATATTTGTTATTAGTTGAAGGTATTGATTCATAAAGTGTCTTGTTTTGCACAAGTCTTATTAAACGTTAATATTTCAAACTATAAAAGTGTATAATGAAATGTTTTGTCCGGCGTTTTGAGTATTAGACACGCATGTAACAATTACATTTATATTTTTAAAATTTCACAAAATAATTATGCAGTACCGCACCAGCAATTCAATGACTCGGACATGAAGTGACTAAATGCTCACTACAACTAGTAAACATTTGTCTAAATGCGTATAAGTTGTAAGATAAAATGCAGTGTTTTGTTGTAGGTTATGAAAATAGTGGAACTTTCTGCCACATCTGCATTGTGTGTGTGCATGTGTGTGCCTGCGTGCGAGTAATGCAATAAAACAACATTTTTTTTCGAATTCTCCTTAAAGCATCGCTACAACATTCATTTTTATCGAAATGTAGATACATATTTGACCCCATGACCTAGTTCTTTTACCCCAGATAACCCATATTCTAACTCTATCAAGATTTTATAAAGGCTGTCATTCTGACCAAGCTTCATGAATGCAACCTGCTTTTAATCACTTTATATTCGCGTGATCTTTATTTCGCTAAACGTATGGTCCTGTATTATTTCTTTGATCCATAAATCGCGGCCAATTGTCAATTAATACTTTAATCACGCGAAAACCAAATAACATAATGAAATAAATAGATTCAATATACTGCTTAAAATTGGTACAATAATAACATTAAGAAACTAGAATTCATCAAGATAGTGATTCTGACTAACGGTCAAGTCAATACAATTAAAAATGCAACATCTATTGTATACACAAGGGTTTTCTATGATTTGTTCCAGTGACCTAATTTTTGACCCAACATGATTCATATTTTTACTCGACCTAAATTTCATTAAAGCAACCATATTGACTGAGTTCATGGTCGAATGAAAACTTGAACCTTTGTTGCATACAACATGTTCTGTCTATGATTTGACCCCGTGACATAGTTTTCGAAACAATATAACCAATATTCGAACCGACATAAATACACGAAGGCAGTCGTTCTGATCAAGTGCCATGGAGATTCAGTGCAAAATGCAGTCTTTTTTGCATACATAAGGTTAAATGTTCACAGACGACACGTAGACGATAGTGAGATATACATACGACGGACACCAGGCGATCATAATTACCAACCTTGAATACTTCGTGCTCTGGTGACATAATACAACGCTTTTAAATGCAGCAGAATATTTATATTACTCATTTTAATGCCCATTACTCAGTACACGTTAGTATCAATACTCCGGCACACCAGAAAACATAATTAACAATACTCAGTACACTAACTTTAGTTACATATGTATCAATATTTTGGCCCCAAAAGCACGTTTGTTGATAAAATCTTGAACACTTATGTCTGGTACTTGCGCAAATAAATTGCTCGATTGGGGTTTCTCAAATCTAAGCACATTTGCAAAATAAAACGGTAATATTACCAACGGTCGAACTTTTCAAGTCAGCAGGCGACCTTCTTTTTGATATTTTAACATATTAACCGACATTATTTACAGCTCGGGTATACACTGGACTAAGATAGCCATCGAAGTATCCAAAAACACACAAAGAAACACTAGATAGTGTGTATTAGATTAAATATCGGATTTTAACTTACACCAATTGTAACACGTTCCTCGCGAAAACTAATTATCTGTGCTCACTTTCGCCCCAATATTCGGTGGCCGTTCATCCGCAGTGATTTAACCACACACATTAAATCAGTTGTTAAACCTGACCATATATCGGGAATTTTACATAGCAGTAACATGTAGTGATATTAAGTAGTCGGTAACATTTACTCGATAAAAATCGATAAAAATAGACGGGAAATAGCCCCGTTTGAAACTGTAAAGTCATGTATAACCAGGCATGTAGAGATCTTTTGATAAGGATTAAACAGCATAGTGCGGACAGTGTTTCAGACCAATGGCATGAATGTGCTAATCATAGGTGGCTCAGCTGGTATATTTTACAATAATGTAACGGCACTACTAAAATTACGTTATTAGCTCTCGTAAACACTCTCTTAACATTTTCTTCAGTTAAAGCTGCTCGCTCACAGTTTCAGGTGGAACTTTATATATTTAAAAAAATGATATATTAAAACATGAGTGTTGAATCAACACCACAAGTGAAAATCAACATGATAGCAATATGCAAAACTCCATTGAAAATGTTCGCGGGTTGGTTTAACGGCACCGAAACGCTATATGATTATATTGTGATTTTCAAATCGTTTGTAATGCTGTATAATATGGTAGCGTATAATTTCAAACATACATATATACTTTACAGGAATTTATACTAGAACCTTTTTATTTGACTTTTCGTTCTCAAATATGTTATTTTCAGAGAGTTTGAAGAACTTCATTTTTTCACCAAAATTTGAGAGCGAGCAGCTTTGTGTACCATAAGCCATACATTTTCAGAGTAATTACATCATTTTCCGCACTTTGTTGAAAGTGGCAGCTTACCAGTGGTACAGCACCCTAGCCGTTATTTACCCAAACAATTACGCCTCTTTACTAAAGACGGGTGCGATTTGGTGCTTCTAGTATCAGAATGTCATGGGACAGAGCTGATTCTGAATCGAACGATTCCGTTTTCGGAATATGCTAAGCTCTTCACTAAGAAGATATTCAAAAAGGACAAAACTGTTTTTAAAGATTAAAGCTTTAATAAAATGTATCAAAAGGTGTACCCTTTTCCGTTTCCGCATGCAGGGATCAAGTTGCTGGACGCCAAGTTTCTAATCCCGTGATTACAGCAATTCTGCTTGAAATTCGGAATTAAAGGAACTAATTCCAAGATGTAAAAATGCTTAATCGAACGCTTCAGAAGTGCTTCTAGGAATCAATTCTTAATTCAGAACTTCCAAATCGCACCCGTCTTCCGGAACTGAAGGCATTAATTCCGAGAACAAAAAGAGCTCAATCGAACGCTTCAGAAGTGATTCTAGGAATCAACTCCCAATTAAAAACAACCAAATCGTTGAAACTCAATAAAAGAAAAATTGTTTCGAGTATATAGACTAATAAGCAAATATTCACCTACCGAGCTTAAATTGTGTCGAACTCGACCGGCGTGATCTAAATATAGCACATGTGTAATTTGTAAGTTTTAAATATGCGCCAGTCGCAAGATAGATAACACTAACAGGTATCGTGACCTTTATATGACGCAAGTAGAATGTTTTACAAATGCGCTATACATTTCTAGCATTTGCGAACTCACGAGGGTCGTTACATAAACTAAATAGGTATGTAAAATTGCCAACTCATTTTATTATGTAGGGTTTAACAGGTTCTGCAGCATAGGCAGCAATACAAATATTGTTTATTAGTAACATATTTTATAAATATATTAAAATCAAGTGTTTTTCTTCACTCTTTATGCTTGCTCATGTTGACAATGCCTTTAAATTGTTTTTTTTGTATATAAATGTAGTTTATCTATAAACAAACAGGAATCCGGAAACTTCATGCAGTTATCATGCGAGAATAAAAAAAGTTATTCATATTAAATAAAAAATTAAGGCGATGCCCTCGAACCCAAAACCTGAATATCTCACACAAGCATGATCACCAATCGCTATGTTTACAAGTTTTTGTGATATTCCTTTACCATTATTAATGTTTATTCTGAACAATCGAAGACCTATCTCAGCAAATGTCTTTAAACTGTGCGTGGAAATGATGTGTAATTTAGACAACAATGCTATGTGTATACTTTGTATGAACCAAATCAGTAAGAACAAATACATTTGGGGGAATCAATATAAAATCACGAACCATTACCAATAATAAACCATCTGTATGTTATTCGACTAGGGTCCATGTGTTTCTAGGCCGCTATTCGACATACACATACTAAGATTTAGAGTAGTGATGGATTTAAATCAAAGCAGTATTCATTTGAATGATAAAAGTAGCATTAAACATCAAATTAGACAGCGTGCTTAATTGATAATTAAACTTGTGATAGTCTGTTACAGTTATTGGGAAGAGAATGTGCGTCTATGCTTTCTTTTCTAGGGGTTTACGCCACTTTCAACAGTTTTTCAGTTTATCCAACGTGCACCCGCATTTTTCAGTGCGTAAGCGTGTAAAACGGAAATGTAAGGTTAACTTTGTCACAGTTTAGAAACACACTGTATCATTGGGTGGATGGTGCGATGTGTTTTAATAACAAGTTGTTAAAACGAGAGAAAAGAGTATCAAAACCAGGTAAATTTTAAGCGTTTTCTATGAATAACAAAGCTATTAAATATAATATTTGTAAAGCAAAGAGAGGTAAATTGTTGCGCCTGAATTTTATTGCCTATACAGGACACCTTTTTGTTGAAAAGGCTTTGAATCATCAAGTATCTCTGGAATTGTGTTTACATGTTTTGTAGATCACCTCAACCAATTCGGCCTATATTCAAAAGAGAATTCTAACATGACTCGCGATTTTGTCTCTATATACAAAGAGAAGAAAAATTATGTTATATTAAACCATAAACAACGCGGGAACTGATATGCTGTAAACATGACGTCATATTGCGCCGCATGACGTTAAATGAGCGTTCGCGTAGAAAATAAAGCTTTGCATTCATTCACTTTTTGTAATATCTGGTCATGTTAGAATCGAAATAGCATCCTTTTCAGCGTTGTTATCGTCTAATAAACAATAATTTGTCGTACTGATATGCAGTTATAAACCACTCAGGCCTTCGGCCTTCGTGGCTAATTACTGCATATCAGTACTCCAAATCATTGTTTATTAAACGACTAACACCGCTGGAACGGATGTTATTTCTTAAACATTTAATATAGTCAACATTTTCACATCTAATTGATGTTCAAGGGTGTAAATTTTAATATATTGAATGTGACTTAACCGATGCGCTGTCCTTTCCCTGGATACTTAACAAAACTAGTAGGGTAAAAAGGAGGGATTTCGCGGTCATTTTAAACCGCTTGCGCAACCGGTGCATCACCAGCATCATCGATGTAAGATAGCGGATTCAAGCGGGCTTTTTTAAGATGAAGGGAAATGTTTGAATAAAATACCTAGCGATCAAGTTTCAGATCGGGTTACACAAGGTTTTGAAATGTTTTAAGACAATCCAAAACTTGGTAGGCACTGTATCGATTACACCGTTTAGTAGTTTGAAATTATGACCTTTACATTGAGTATTGATCTGCCAAGGAACTGTTGTCTTTGTCCGCATTTTACTGAGAGACGATTTCACTTTTTTAAGATAATGGATTTCAGAATATATGAGTCAAATGGTTTCTATTTAACGCGTGATGCCCAGGAAAAAAACATTCAACAACATCAAGAAACAATATAAATGCAATTATTCCGCTCTACTTCTGCCCTGCAAGTAATGCAGTAAATTTGATATACATTTTACTTCGATTTTTGTATTTCAAATAATTTAAAACAGCTGGATTTCTCTGAACTATATCTTTATTTGTCCTCGTATATGATTCGGCACAATTTCTGTGCTGAAAATGAAACAAGGATGTGTGTGAAATCCGTCAGATAATTCAAATAGTGACATTTCTTCAAAGAAAACACTTACGAATAGGTACCCTACCTGTTTGCTTTCTAATACACCTTGTTCTTAAAGTTTGGCTTTGGGGCATTTTTTCCCGGAGACACATTATCTATATTTGACACTCATGTTATATTACTATCGTTAAGTTTGAGATTGTTATCCTCGTGACTTTCAACACAGTGCTGGATTGCCTCGATGAAGTTTTTTGTTGAGTATTCACAATAAATACAATTGGTATCCTCCGACCCGTAACAGTATCAAAAGCACGCATGCTTAGTTAAGTCAAACCCTTCTACAAACTCACAATATCAAAAGAAGTCATACAAATGGAATATTAGGTATCGCAAGACAGTCCACAATACGAAGTAAGTCATGCAGTCATTACGCTGATGCTGATGTATTGTAGCAGTCATTCAGTAAACACAAAGATGAGAGCTTTTTTCTAATTAATACAACATGGAACATTTTGTATGTAAAAAAGGTTCGTTAGAAAACATACTTTTGATGATAAATAGAATTTCACATATGTGTAACGAAGGTATTTATATAAACTCCGGTGCTTTTTACGTAATTTTAGGTTTATTCATGTCTATTTCCAAGGTAAAACTAGTCAGGAACCAGCATAATTCATAAGGTTATACGTATATGTAAAACGCTAACTTATTTTCTTTTTTAAGTCAGTAAAACCAACGACATGTTTCATGCTCGATGGAAACCAATTTATACATATATTAGTATGCTAAACGTTCTTTTAAACTTGAGCTAAAGGTCGAGGTAATCTTTTCTTTTTTGTTTTCTAGGTATGCTCTTTTCCAAAGAATAAGAAGCCTAAATGACAACCCGGCTGTATAGAACACTTCTTTTAGCAGTCTGTATCAATCAAGGTACGTTATATGCTCAATTCCATACAGTAGATACACTAAGTAGTGATGCAGAATATGTGTGTGAAATATCTTACAGTAGGAAGTAGCTAAACGTAGCAACAGTGACACATTTCGAACGCAAATTGATTACTGCCATATTTATAGACAGCACATGTATCATAATTTGTTATAAGGTGGAAAACACTGGAATAGAGTGACTGCATTTCTAATATGAACATATATTGAAAAAGATTCCTATATAAACGTATAGGAGAAAAAACTGTATTTTATTTACGATAATATACGAATTTATTTAAGTTCTATTACGTATATGTTATAGGTCCATATTACAGGTAATATGGACATAAAACAGGCTTACAGTTTGTCCAATCTACAGAAAATATTTGTATGTATAGGTTATAGGTCTATATTACAGAAATAATCAAAGTTACTGCGAGGGAGCGTCAGCGAACCGAAGCAATAAGTTTGTTTATTCCTTTGATAGACGTATAACCGGCTTACAGCTTGTCCCATCTACTGACAACATTTATATTGGAATATATGGAGATTCAGGGCGGAGCTTAGCTCTATGATGACACAGTCTCACTTATTGGAAAATATGTGAAATAATTATTCTCATACAGGAGATATTGAGTCAATATGGAGAATAAAATAAGCTTTTTTGAATGAAATTTGGGCATTTGATTAGATCGGAAAGTAGGGCAAACTGTTATGAAACATATAGAGATTTAGGGTGGAGCTTAGCTCTGTGATGTCACTGTCTCACTTATTGGAAAAATAAGTGAAATAATTATTTTCATATTGGAGATATTGAGTCAATATGGAGAATACAATTTGCTTTTATGAATGAAATGGGGGCATTTGATTGGATCGGAAAGTTAGGCGAACAGTAAGAAGAAAACTAAAGTTACAATGATGTATTGCTAGGCGTTAAATAACATCCGGGGTAGTCTTTAAAGCTCCCCTTTAAAACAGGTAAGAATGTCAAAAGGTCATCATAAAGGTCAGTCACAGGAATTTTGGAAATGTATACAGTTTTCCATTTAGATTTCAAGTTTTTAGTTTGCAAAACTGCACAACTTTTTTTTCTCATCAAGATGACGTGTCGCGTGCAATACCTACATCCCTACCTCAAAGGTCAAGATCACACTTAGAGTTTAAAGATAATGGAATCCTGCTTATATGCACACATTCGTGTCCGGACTGTTACATTGTCATGCACTGATGGATTTTAAAATATGTATAAAAACTGTACAAATGGTTCAAATTTTATTGCTGTAGCTTCAAAAACAAAAAAAGAAGGTCAGTAGGACAAGGTCAAAGTCAGCCAACGTTGAAGTTGAAATCTACATGCAAAACTGTATACATGGTCCAAATTTTATTTATGTAGCTTCAAAAACAGAAAGTAGGTCAGTAGGTCAAGGTCAATGTCAGCCAACGTTAAAGTTGAAATCTACATGCAAAATTATCCATATTGTTCAAATTTCATTGATGTAGCGTAAAAGACAAGAAAGTACGTCAAAGTTAGCCAAGGTTAAAATCAAAATCTGCAGGCTAACCTTTATACATGGTCCAAATTTCATTGATGTAGCTTCAATGGCAGAAACTGTTTCAGTAGGTCAAGGTCAGCCATCAGTTTTATCCATATAGTCCATTGCTGTAGCTTACAAAGCAAGAAAGTAGGTTAGTAACTTAAGTGACCCTTGGGCGGGGCAAATTTGGACCCAATGGGTATGTTTTCAAAATCTTGGTACAGGGCCACTAAGCTACAAGTCAAATATTTAAGCTCTAGGCCTCGTGGTCTGCAACTAGAAGATTTTGAAAGATGTTCATATAAACCTCAATGAAAAAAAATCAAGTGAGCCCCGGGGCGGTGTCGATAGCCAGGGTTCATGATTGGAAGAATCTTGGTAGAGGACCATTAGCAATTGTTTCTGCAAAAGATCTAAGCTCTATGAGTTAGTTTTTGGTTGTGACAAGATTTTTAAATAAGTTCTTATACAAGTCTATGTAAAAACCGATGCCCCGGGACGGGGTCTTTTTTGACCCGGGGGTCATGATTTGATTATTCATGGTACAGGTTTACTAGACAATGGAACATGCCAAATATCTTAGCTCTGGGCCTTTCGGATTTTGAGAAGATTTTTAAATCTTTTCTTTCCGTTGCCATGACAAGCATGGAATAAATTTCTTTGAACAAGTTTGGTAGAGGATCATCCAAGGACTATTCTTGTATAGTTCGATCACAATTGGCCTAGTGTTCTAGGATGAGCTATCGTTTGGAGCAAAATGTTGACGGACGGACGCACGCACGAAGACGGACGCCGGGCAGCCGCTAACAACAAAAGCTCACCGTTGAGCACTCCGTGCTCTGATAAGCTAAAATGACGTGTTAGAATCGGAATATTTTTCCCTTATTTTATTGTTGAATAAAGTACAGTCAGTCGTTCGAATGCAAAAAAAAAACTAAACCACTCATGCTATGCACTCGTGATGTATTTACTACGCATTCGAACTACTGATTCTATTTTATTCATTGATGAAATACAGGGAGAGACGTTTATTACTTCTTAATTTACAAACATTTCGAATAGTTTAATCTTTTTATTAAGCTTTGAAAGTATGTATAGCTTTACATGTTTGATAAAGTCTTTTCAATCTTTTAAGAAATACATGATGAAACAGGTAGATGATAAAGCATTTAGGCATAGGCCTTATCTCAGAATCAATCATTTCATGTGCAGGTGTTACATTTTTCTTTCTACACATTTCAAGTATTGTAGTCTAAGACTATGTTTAAAGTCGTACAATTCATGAGTATAGGGCCTAACTATTTAGACATAAAAAACACATGAATCCCTACTGTGAATACCATTTCTAACGAGAAACTTTACAATACTGGTTCGAGACCACCAAACACGGACGAAAATCAAACCGGACACTTGCGGAAACGCGTGATTATTTTGTTAATATTTACAATTATATGTTGTTGATCAAACAGACACTTGATTTTCATCAACAAAGTGCAACAACAACAGTTTATTGTAAGTATTTGACCAGAAATCTCACCATTTATTTTGTCGGTCACTGAAAGCATGTTTACATTGTCGGGGGAAAGTTACAATATTTATGTGAGGCCCGTCAAATAAAATTCACAAGTTAAAACCTTTTATCATGATATTTCATTAATGTGTCGAATGATTGAAACAGTTTACACAATTTAATGTTAACATCACAATAAAACAAATCTATTTAAACTAGCTGTCCGAAAACATGGTACAGTTGGTAAATAAAATCACGCAATTTAGTGACCCCACAGCCGGGTCTCAAAAATGTGATTGCTTTATTTTTAGGGGTAAAAAGTTAGCTTTTCTTTTCAGAAAAGAACCGAGCTTTTCTTTTCAGAAAAGAACCGAACTTACTACTGTTGAAATTTTGATTGCTAGATACAAATATTATCAGAGTTATCGTAAAATATGTTAAAAAAGTGTCCGGTTGTAAGACTCGAGCCAGTATGCCTATTTCAAAAGAAACTGTATGCGATATACATGTACTGTTTTACTTGTAGAGACACATAAATTAAAATATGCTCATATTAAATGATTTATGCATGGTAATGTAGCAGTAATAGAAACAGACGTAGTGCAGTGTCACATATTTGACTTCAATGTCGACAAATTTTCACAAAGAAATTTCATATTTGCATCTCCGCCTTTTCTGACAGTAGAAAAAATAAATTAAACAGCGATCACGTCTTTACTGCCTCTTTATGCTCAAAATAGTTTAATTTACTGCTTACATTGTGTATCATTGTGTCGGTTTAGAAAATGATTATGTAAGGTCAGAACGCCACTATACTATGTATTTACACCGTTTTGTTGAAACAGAACATCATTATAGTATAATTATGTAGTACAAACGGCGTGATGTAAGGCCAAAAATCCTTCTGTTGCGTCATTACGTCATGAAAAATATAAATGGTATTATGTAAGGTCAGAACATCAGTAAACAGATATGTTATACCGAAGAAAACGTCATCATGTTAGGTCTAAACGTCATTTTATTGTCAGAATGCCTTTACATAATACCTTACGACCATAATGTATTTGACTGGCTTGTATTGTGTTGAAATGTCAATGTTTTATGTTTATTTGTCTTTGTATTAGACCCGGACTGTTCTCTTGCACCAAGATACGGTGTTTATCGTGAACACTTGTTGGTCGTAAAAACACAATATTTCTTTGGCCCACAAGTGGAGGCATATATATTTGCTCATGTCTGTCCGTCCATCAGTACGTTCAGAAAATCTTATGGTACGCACTGCTTGTTTACTTATTGACCAAGAGTCACCAAACTTTATACAAATGTTTATTGGGATAAGAAGTTGTGCAATTTGGTTTTAGTTTTTATATTAGACTAGTAACACCAGAGGTATGGCATTGACTGTGTAAAAATTAAGCCGAACATCTTGTAGCACCGCTCCTTTACTGATGGACATAGAGTCACTAAACTTCATACACATGTTTATTGGGATAAAAAAAAATGCGATTTGAATTAAGATTTTATATTGAACCAGTAACACCACTTGTAAGGCCTAGAGCTTATGTAGATAACATTGCCTAATGATCCTCTACCAAGATTGTTCAACTCATAACACCTGGTCAAAACCGACCTCGCCCAGGCCGCACTTGGTTTTACATTGAGATATACAGGGACATATTTAAATATCTTCTTCTATCAGACCATAAGATCCAGAGCTTAGATATTTGGTATGAAGCATTGCCTACTGGCCCTGTAACAAAACTGTAAAAACCATATCACTTGGATCCACGCTGGTCCGGCCTTGAGGTCACTTGACCTACTGACCTACTTTATTATTTATTTAGCTCACCTAAGCACATCGTGTCAGAAATAGCAAAGTTGTGGAAATTTGTTATTGTATTTTTGCAAAGGTAGAAAGTGGGGGCATCCGTGTCCAATGGACATAATTCTAGTGTATTTTACGGGGAAAAAGATAGAATTAATGATATTAGCCGAAAACATTTCTCTGTGTAAAAGTTATGCGCTAAATAAATAATTGTGTTACATTGAATGTACGACGGATCTTGATACTATTTCTGCTATTTCAGTCATCGAAAATGAAATGATAATTATTATTTACTTTTGATCATTCAGTTTGAACAGCTATAAAAATCGCAAACTAGTAAAATATTGTGCAAATAACCAACAAGTATTTGAAAAAACATGAAAAAGGGTTTTATGGAACTAATACCAAAGAAACCGTAAGCTATAACTATACGTTCGTGTTCGCATGAAATATCTACTACAAACAATTATTTACAAACTTGTCATTTTAAACTACCTGAGGACGAAGTGCTAAATGGTGAGCTTATTTTATGACCGAATGTCCGTCGTGCGTCGTCGTCAACAATTGATTCAAGCGACATCCCCTTCTTAACCACTGGGCAAAATTTAAGTAAACTTCACTGGAATGATCCGTGGATGGTCCTCTCCTAACGGTGTTCAAGCCGTTCTGCTCTTCTTCATATAATGGCTGCTACATCTAATAACAGGAAAATCTTACAATGTTTTTACAATATCTCCCCCTAAACGGCTAGTCCAATATTGAAATAATTGTACTCAAATGTTCCTCACGTGACCCTCTAACATATTTACTCAAACCGTAGCGCTCCTTTGTACAATATAGCTGCCAGGGCTAAAAATCGAAAAAAACATTAAAGTATATCTTCTCCTTATTGTAAACGGCCGAAATAATGTCACATAAATGTTTCTTAGGGTAACCTTCTACTAAACATAATATGACTGCAGAGCTACAAAATTCGAAAATCTCCAAACTATATCACCTCCTAATAGCTAGTCCGATTTTGAAATTATTTCACACAAATGTTCTTCGAGTGACCCTTTACCAAATTTGCTCAGACCGTTTTACTCCGTTGACCAAGATGGCTGCCACGGCTAAAGATGGAAAAAAGCTTTAAACGACATATCCTCTTAAACGGATGGTCTAGTTTTGAAATAATTTCACACAAATGTTCCTCGGCTGACCCTTTACTAAAATCACTTAAACTGTTCCGCTTTGTTGTACAAGATAGCCACCAGAGCTAAACAAAAAACAAAAAGTCTTTAAACGACATCTCCTTAACAACTGGTCCGATTTTGAAATATTTTTTTCTGATCGTTTGACATACATTTTGTCCTTTAGAACAATTGTTCTCAGATCATCTTGACCCTCGTGTTATCTTTTCCTATTTTAAAGTTTAAGAAAAATTGTCTAAATGGAGACGTATCATAAACTGTTATTGCACGGCCCATCAGGGCCGGGCATATTGTGGTGGCTTAAGAATGTGCCATGGATTCGGATTTGACCATTTGTTTTCCTTTCGAGTCATATATTTCTGTAAAATTGCGTTTTTCATTCGAAAAGTAAAATTCTCATTAAAATTCTCACGTATTAATCGCCACAAAAATGAAATTGTTATTATTTCATTGCCGTTTGGTCGATTATTTGCTACTTGGTGGATCATATATTTGCACTTCGAATCGGATTTGATCCTTTCAGCCTTTCAAGTTATTCGCGCATGCCTATTGAAAATTATGTCATTCTTGCTTTACACATCACGTCACCTGTTTACGTAGTGAAATTTGGAAAAGTGGATTCTGTAAAGAAGGTTAGTTACAGTAGTCGGAACGTAACAGTTGTCAAAATTTGCGTATATCGTGCGTATAACGTGCGTGCAACGTGCGTATAACGTGCGTGCACTCATCGTGTATTTTGTCAATCGTATATCGTGTATCATATCGTATCATTCATCGTGCAACGTGCACCATATACTATACACGATACACGATATACGATTCGCGATGCACGATAATCCATACGGTATACGTACGATTCGATGGTGTATTTCGTAGTTAATCGTTTTACTTAGCGTGCACATCTCCCCCAAAAAAAGTGCTGATTTCAGTTTATATTATTTGGTGTAGTTGCGAGCGAGAAAGACTTCCGGGACAGGTCGAAGACATTTTCACCTCATATCCGAAATTTAGGTCTATTTTTGCAACGGAAAGGACATCTTTTTTATCTAAACTGCTGTTGTCAATGCATTCCTTAAAGTGCAGCAGACAAGGTACGCCTGTATCGAAGCAACATATCGTGGGTATGATGTTAACAAGTGTTTTATTGGCTATATGCAAATAATACGCCGAATCAACTACACTTTTACGAAAATATTTAAAGTCCGAAGCAATCCAAAACGTCCCCCAAAAAAAACGTCCCCCCATATGACCAAAATGTCCCCTATACTGCCTGATTGGAATAATATATCCGTTAGCTGACATAAAGAGAAAGGTAATTAGGTATTGTCTTTGACTGAATAATTAGTTTGAGTCTCATCAAATGCCTCATTGTCATTCAAAACAGGGTCTGAATATTGTCCAAAATTAATTAAGGCCTCCAGCTGGCCCTTTGTGCGTTGTCCTCTACTCCTGCCTACCTGTTTGAACTTGAGGCTGGGGTTCGCCCCTTAGACTGGGGCGCCAGGAATAGATTCTCAAATATTGAGCGAAAGTCAAGGTTTTGTCAGTGAGATCATAAAGCACGGCTATTTTGTAAGATCCTCCTACAAGTGCCCTATGAAAACAAAATGATCAAATCTGACATACCGCATCTCGCAAAGTTAGAAACTCAAATGATAGATCAGATATTTTTATTCTGGACATCTACATATATACACAGATCGGTCTAAAGTCCAGGCTCTGGTATATTAGCTTCAGCTGTTGTAATCCATCTAAACATGTATGTTGCCATCATAGGAAGATTGACAAATTATTGTTCCATTTATCAGGAATACTCTATAACCTGTTCCTGCATTTATACCAGAAATGATAACAATAGACACTGCCTTGAGCTGTCTTTTACATCATCAACCTAAAAAACTTGCTATATTGTATATATTTTCAGATTCACTATCATCTCTGTTCTCAATGAAATAAAAAAACAGTCATTCTAGACCAGAGTTATTGAATACATTATTATTATTCATAAATTTTATCAATGCCTAAAAACAGGCTTACCAGTTACCATGTTATAGTGCCCAGCTCATGTAGGTTTATGATAATATCTGGTAATGAGAGCAGATGATGCAGACAAAAGGGGCCTGGTTTAGGGGCCATGATCCAGGACATACCATACTCACCCACAGAAATATATGCCGGGATTCGAACCACTATCCTGGATGGATGGTGTAGAGAATTGAAACTTAAAACAAACACATTTTGCCGCAAAACAGTGCGACCTGGCCGTCCTATGGGATACTTGACAAATTACAAAATGGACAAATCAATCACACGTCTTAGGCTGGGCGCAAACTTACTACCAACCAGCTCGGGTTGGTACATACTTTGGGTTGACCAGGTTTGCATCTAGTGCATTGTAAAATGTAACACCCCTCACTGGCTATTTGACTGCATAGCTTTCACCACACAGAGACTAAAATTCAAGCCAGAAATGGATAAGCTTGGACTTGCATGGTTTCACTATTAATAATTATTCTCAGTCTAAGAAAAGCCCTAAGTTAATGTGTATAAAGGTTGTTGGAGAATAACATAGTAGACTGTCAAATGACTGATAAAATTAGTTATCTAATTTACTCCAGTTGCTATCAGACCCCATCCTGTAGGTCACTAGTCAAAATCCTAAACAATTTTTGTATAAATGCAATTTTTTATATTCAGTAAGTACTTAGTATTTTAATTGTAGTAGTAAACATGCTGTTTCACTGGTTAGTGGGTGTTGATTTAAATTGGCAACCCAAAACATAAAAATTCAATCTTGTTATTATTTAGCAAATCATAGTCTGCACATAACAGAAATTAGCAGGGAGTGACGGATGACATGTTGGTAGGGGTTGCCCAACCACTGTACCTGTTACATGCCTGTTTCAGTTATAAAATACTGTAACTGTAATTTATATCTTATATATAATTTAATACTGTATGGTAGTTTGCACTGTCTGTATGGCACCATATAATATTATAATTAAACAAAATTTCACTGGCTATTATCTGTAATATGTTGGGGACGGAGGGGGTAGGGGGGCGGGTTCAGGATAAATGTAAGCCGGTTTCTACTTACAAACCTACTTGTACTACCTCCAATTGAATGAAACATCAACCCTTTTATCATGATCAGTAAGTAGATCCTTGCAGGTTTGGACTGGCCACTGGCCATACAGATGCTACATCTGATTACCTGCATCTTTCTTACCAGTTTAACTATAACAGATTCTTACTCTCTTACTTCAGAAGGAGGCACATAGAAAAAATTGATTTTAATCAAGTTGTATACCTTGAAATAGGTTTTATTAGATTTTTAATATATATCAGTCTTGTGAGAACCCTCACACTTGATTAATAATTGTATTTTAGTATTACAAGTCACTGTAGTTGTTTTACTGAAGATCCTAATTAAATTAAGTAGTAAGTTCTGCAAAGAGCTCATTATTTAAGTATACAATAGTATAATATCACTAAAAGAGTACCATAATCATGTTGTATAAAATGAATAAAACATTTTAAAAAATAAGATTTCTTTTAAGGCTAAGATGGCAAAATTGTGCTTGTGTGGACTTCCCGTAAAGCCAGTGATACCGGCTAACACCTATTTTTTTGTAGTTTTATTTTTGAACACCTCTATATTAATTGTGTGTAGTTTGTAATCTTAATAGCTTAATAAAGAAAATAATATGAAAATCACATCTATTACTAAGTCACAATTTACTCTGGTCTCAGTAGACCGGTTGTATAGTTATGTAGTCATATAGTACTTCTGACACTGATCTCCTCTGGTTAGTTTCATAAATTGAAACCATTTTAGAAATCTTTCAAAGGGCCTTTTTTCCTGTAAGTGTGGCAGAGGTGGTGCTTGAACTCTGTCCGGTTTATTAAATTTGTTCCTCATCTCTGATAGTTTCCTTAAAATGCCTAGCTTACATCAATTTGAACAAATATAGATCTTTTAAGTTCTTTCTACATATCTAAATTCCAAAATAACTAAAACAAAACATGAGTACCATCATTGCTGAGCTCTATTCTGCAGTCTCATAGTTATTGAGGTTTTTGAAACATGTGAGGTTACACCCCCCTTTATAAATATAGAGTGTTGCTTAGCTCTTTCATATTGTTGTCAGTCTTCCATCAAATTATTTGCTAATGCTACATGTGTATTCCAAGAACAATTTTTCCAAATGATCTACTACATATATAGTATAAAAGTAAAAGGTAAAGTGCTTTTTTATTATAGTGTCACCCCTATTTAAAGGGCCAGCCATTTCTGACTTATGAGAGACTTTTTGAGCACATGTACCTCCCGAATCCTACCATTTAATGCCAGGCACCAGGCAGGTAGGCATACGGTAACCATTATTTAACTAGCTGGCGGCTCACCAACCAGCTATATCAGAACGGACCCCTGGTGGGCTTCGAACCTTCGACCTCCCACTCCAAAGGAGGATGCCTAAACCACTAGACCAAGGGAGACGGTATATGTACATGTGTTACCACCTCATAATATCATCAGACTTATGTACATAGGATATGCAAACAAAATCTAAATGCTATTATCTCATAGCCTTTATACTGAACTACTTATGTAAAAAATGCCATCAGATAATTTTAAAATTAGATATTGGAATGTACATCATTTTTCTGCCCAGTAATTAACCATCCATTGATGTTCATTGTATCTTCTTCATCATCAGTATATCAAATAAACATATAATTCCATATAAGATTATATGTTTCATGTATATATAATGGATATGTTAACACCATATATGGCATTTTGAGACTGTATAATCTAGGCTGTGAGATGTGTCTTCTCCAGGGTTCTAATTGAATCTGCTATCCACCACTGGATGCAGAGTTGTGTCATGCAATTGGACCATTCCATTATTCTACAGAGGGTCCAAAATAATTTTGCAAATGATTTTTAATCTGTTTTTTGGTTCATTTTCTAGAAAGTTTTATAAATTTTATCCCAAAATGGGTGAGAAAATTTATAATACATAACAGTCTGTTTAATTTTACTTTAAATTTATTACTACCCCAATAAAGTATTACTCAAACCACCTCAACAGGGGTTCTGAATCTAAAAGAATGGTAGCAGTGACATAAAGTATATGAAACTGCGTGCCAAGAATTAAACTACATTGAAATAAAGATTAACTTTAATAACCCTCTTCACTCTAGAAAATATCACTGTTTCCTAGAGGTTCATTTTTTCTATGTGTTTTTATATACCCCACCTATAGAATAGGCCCACTAAAACACAATATAAAGTAACATGATATAAAACTTTACATAGAATTAATCACCATAGTCCACAGTAAATAAATACTGCATTGCGCTTTAATTATCTTCTCTCCTCTAAGAATAATCTTAGATTTCTAGAGGGACATTTTTCACTTTCGGGCTACCGGAAAAAACCTAAATATTGTTCAAAACTTTTTTCTATTAAAACATTGGTCAAAATTAGGGGCTGTATAATCATCACAACTATAAATACTACAAAATAACATTAAAACCCCGTTCCAAATGCTTGATTTATTCGAAAACGCCATTTCAAGCTTTCAGTTTCTTCAATGTCAATTTACCCCACCCACTTGACACCCATCAACATATCAATTCAAGGTTCCAGTATAAAATTATTATACTTGAACACGGTCCTAAAAGGTGTCTTTAATGTAGAATTTATTTAACGAAAAGTGTAGATGGCAATTAACATTAATTACGCCCGTTTTCTCGCACATCTGGATCAATTTCCTGCCAAAGTCACTCCGACAGGTGTTCAAATTTGACACATACTGTGATATGAAAACTGTGGATCTTTGACACTTATCGATGTCATTTTTTATTGTTAACGTATGAAACTTCTAATTGATCTTATTCTTTCGGTCTGATTAAAAGGTCTAAGTCTAGATAAAATGTGAAATCTCAAAGTGATCGTATAACGTGTATAATCCGTTTATCGTGCAGCGTGTAGCGTGCGCTTCGTACATCGTGTATATCGTGTATCGTTCTGAATCGCTCATCGTGTATTTACCGAACGTGCAACGTGCGTCTAACGTGCGTGTATCGTGCGTACATCGTACGTGTATCGTGCACTCCGTGTGACAACTGTTACGTTTCGACTACTGTATTACCAACAATTTATTATGTTTTTGTTATCAATCCATTTTGAGTGTTAATTCACATGCGTTGTTTGATATTGTAGACTAAACTAAAGTTTTAGCAAGTCGCCCAAAGTGATGACTTACTTATAAATTGACAAAAATAAGTAGGACGATTGTGAAGACTTTTTGCTCAGTTACGGAGTTTTATAGGATTATATAACTAACTTTTTGTCAAGCCAACATTTTGACAGGTGGCGCTGTCCAAGGTTTTTCCAATTATTAAGCGAGCTATTTTTAAACATTCTAGTGTCATGTACAGTTCTTCATGTTCTATTAGTCGAAATATTAGAACGTTTGGGACAGCGTGATAACTTTTTATGTTCAACCCATCTGAAGTTTCCGACATGTATGTTGATGTTTAATTTATTGGAGTAAGTAAATTTGACCAGACTGAGTATTCTATGACATTTTTTTTAAAACTTTATTGTTTTCTAACAATCAATGTGCAGTTGACAATAGTCCTAAATGTAAGACCTGACATAACTCATATCACTTTTTAAGTTCATTTTAATTGATATTTTACATTTTTTATTTTTCATGTTATGTCAGGTCTTAACGCTAAACCGGAATAACGTATAGCACAAGAAAATATAGCTTTAGATCTCGATTTTGATCTAAAGGTTTTCTGACAAAAACAACTGAAATTTTGACATAATAATAATAATAATAATAATAATAATAATCTCTGTGACAGCAATTAAAATTAATATTTACCCTAATTGTAGTTAATAATCCGATTTAATTAAAAATCCAGTATGCAGCCCGTTAAAGCTTTGAATAGAGGCACGGTAATAACCAAGGGTATTCCTGGTATAAACATGATTTGCATATCAGAAACATTTCTTGGACGAAATTTACCCTTTTTTATCCCGTACAGAGAAATAATCTTTTATTTGATATTTTTAATATCTAAATTTAGAAAATGTACAATTATTATGAAAATAACTCGATTTACAAATGATGACATTTGGAGGGAAATATTTTTGGTATGACGCTGATCAAATTCAATTGGCCCGAAACAAGATGGTGGCACAGTATATGTAAACACTCGATGCTAAAAGAATGAAGTGACATTTCGTGGGTAATAATAGATTAAAAATCATTTTTGCCTATTACAGTGGCGCCTGCGTGTAGGTTCCCCGTGTTTGCGTGAAAAAGCGTTTTGCACGCGTGTCGGACACGATCGTGTTGCACGGTATGTTACTGCGCATGCCCAGCGTGCAGCGTGCAGCGTGTAGAACCGTGCAATTGCTAGTGCGCATGCCCAGCGTGCAGCGCATAGGAAACCGTGCAATTGCTAGTGCGCATGCCCAACGTGTAGTCGCTGAGCGTGAAACGTGCAAGCGCATTTATCATTGGGCTACATGTATGTTTTGCTCTGGATAACACCTGGTCAATTCTAGCATATTTCAATCAATCACTTGCATTTTTCGCCAATAGTCGTACTTTTCCTATCATCCAATTAACCTCGCTGATGCTAAAGGAAGTCGGTAATCGGCATGTTTAGATTTTATCCAAAGAAGTATGGAAAATACCCAATTTTATTAAAATGAAAACATCAGCCCAGATACTAGTTATTATACGCAAGACAAAGTCTCTGTGCCGGTGCTGACCCACTTCGGACCATGGACACTTCGGACCACATTTTACGGACACTTCGGACCAGATTTATAGACACTTCGGACCATGAATATATATTGTCGCAAACTCTGATATGGCACTTCGGACCATGAAAATATTATAGCAAAATATTATGTGACACTTCGGACCACGAAATCGTAATGATTTTAATTATTATTAATCATAATTTTCTCATTTTGGCACCGCCACTAACGATAAATATCCCAATGTTGATTAAAAACAATTTATTAAAAAACACAACAACATCAAATCAAATACTAAATTAGAATTTAAGCCCGACGAATATTTCAAGAATATGTCATGTTTAAAAATCCCAGGATCACATTTACAAGTAGCTTTCATTTTATCAAGAAAGATGTCTTGCTGACAGAAAAGACCTTTATTTGTGCCAAAACCATTCCAAACTTTGCTTTTTAAATTGATAAGTACATATCAGAAACATAGTGCAGAATTTTTTTTCAATGCTTTTGCAAATGGCAACTCTTTTTCTGAAAGAAAAAAACTTGAATACAAAAGAAATGCATAATTATGTCAACGTCATTGTTTTAGAGTGAATAGAACATGATTCTATCACTATACTATCAATAAATTTATGTGACTGTATCAGTACATTTTAAGTGATCCTGGGACTTTAATATTTATACAGAAATTACATATCCTTTGAACGCCTATAACGTAATAAACCGTATACGCGGGTTAAGACAGGTTTGGCCTTCCATAGAAGTGACAGTTACCGTATGGAACACGTTTTGTCTGTATGAATGTAAAGGCTATGCCGACAGCCCCTGAATGTTGAAATCTCAGACGTCCGAGGCAAATGCTGACACTTTAAGACAACCTTGAAAATGACCTTGGACACAATTTTACCAGCTTTGAAAATTTTCATTTTACCAATGTTCCCTGTGGGATAGTGTTTTGAGCGTGTGCAAATATTTTTTCATAGACATAAAGCAGACATGTCGTACTCAAACCTAGGTATATTGACATCTTATGAGAACGCTTAAAATTGACCTCTCGTTAGCAAAAAAAAAAAAGTCCATGCGCAGGTTAGCAGACAGGATGACCCCTGCGCGTGACCTCTGTAGGTGGGCCAATGGAAATTTTACTTTCGTGTGACAGCTCAATCTATTTGCTGACGTATACAACACGCGCATTAAACCGAAAGTAGCATAACGTGATGTACAGGGTTTACAAAAACACATGCATGTCTGTCGAGTTTGTAACAAAATATGCCGGTGTGCAAAGGTTATGGGTACAGTCCATTGTATTAATTTATCAGAGCATTCATTGCAAATGGTAGTCTTCTTTCAAATTTACAAAATGTCCATTACATAAAGTTAGTAAGAGACAATATCATGGCTATTTTCCTTTACCCATTAGGGCATAGAATACACATTAATTGGCATGGACCGCCACCTCTAAGCACTATAGTGTACAGAGGAATGAATTGGATAATACAGTGGGATATTTTCTAAGTGCCTAGCCTCAAAAGATGTGCAAGGGGGATTTGCCCTATCTCTGGCTTAAAGTTTTTTGCAGTGGAAAAAATAACACTTCAAATCAATTAGTGTGATGTTAATAAAAATATTTAGAAAACAAGTCGTTAAAGCTGTCATTGGAAAGTAACAAATGCCCCAAAAGTAGTGTCTCCCAGTCTGTGACCTGGACCATCAAGATGTGGACCAAACTTTCAAAGTTCCTTCGGGAGCACTGAAATACATGTCGCAAAATCCCTTTTATTCATCACTGCGACAAGTACATGTATGTGGGATGCAAAATATTTTTGAGCCCTGGACCAAAGTCTATGAATAGCTTCGTGAAAACGAGTCAAAATTGTAAACTAGAGCTTTCACTAAATGTGATTAATACCCCCGAAAGACTGCTTTATAAACTGAGGAATTTCGTAGTAACAGAATACCTTGCAAACAAACTAAAAAGAGATATTGTTCTTGGCAATAACTCTGTAATTTGTCAAAAAAGAGTTATGATTCTTGTACACTGCACTTCCTTCCTATGTGCTTGACCATTGTATGGAATCGTATTGAATTCCAACCAATAGTTTTCGAATAATGCTCCGGACAATAAATTCAACAAAGGGCAACAACTCTGAAATGAGTTAAAATACAGTTATTGTTCTTTTGCACTGCACTTCCTCTCATTGTGCTTGACCTTTGTATGAAGTTGTATTGAATTCCAACCAGTAGCTTTCAAGTTATGCTCCAGACAAGCAAAAGTATCAAGGGTAATAACTCTGTAATTAGTCAAGATGGAGTTTTGGTTCCTGTGCACTGCACTCCCTCTCATTGAGCTTGACCATTGAATGAAGTTGTATTGAATTCCAACTAGTAGTTTTCGAATTATGCTCTAGACAAGGAAAAGTAACAAAGGGCAGTAACTCTGTAATGAGTCAAAGTAGAGTTATGGTTCCTGTGCACTGCACTTCCTCTCAATGTACTTGACCATTGTATGAGGTTGTATTGAATTCCAACCTGTAGTTTTCAAGTTATGCCTAGGACAAGAAAGTAACAAAGGGCAATAACTCTGTAAATACTCAAGATAGAGTTATGGTTCTTGTACACTGCACTTCCTCTGACTGTGCTTGATCATTGTATGAAATTGTATTGAATTCCAACCAGTAGTTTTCAAGTTACGCTCCGGACAAGGAAAGTAACAAAGGGCAATAACTCTGATATTAGTCAAGATGGAGTTATGGTTCTTGTGCACTGCACTTCCTCTCAATGTGCTTGACCATTGTACATGTTGTATGAAGTTGTATTGAACCAGTAGTTTTCAAGTTATGCTCCGGAAAGGAAAAGTAACAAAGGGCAATAACTCTGTAATTATTCAAGATGGAGTTATAATTCTTATGCACTGCACTTTCTCTCAATGTGCTTGACCATTGTATGAAGTTGTATTGAATTCCAACTAGTAGTTTTCAAGTTATGCTCCGGACAAGGAAAATGCAACAGACCGCCCGACCGACCAACCAACCACCGAGTGACTCCTGTATACCCCCCTAAACTTTGTTTCAGGGGTATAATTAGTGCTTACAACTGAATATAGTCAATGAAAATAACAGTTGTTATATTTATGTAATATAATTTAATGTATTTAATTCATATAAGTAATATTGATACTGAACACAATTTACTGTTCTAAACTTGTAATTTACAAAAAAGTGAATTGTTAATTTCCTTTTATATAAAAATAGGTTGGGAAGCACCTATCTGAAAATCACCATAACCAGTCAGGGTTGTAACTTGTTTGTTATTTTGAAAATAACTTCTACCAGTTATATTTATCTTTTACTCATCACTCACTAAAATAACTTCTGCCACGACAAAACCTTCTGAAGTAGGACATTCTTCAGGTCATCTCTAAGACAAGTTTGCCAATAAATCCATTGTGTCAAACTGAAGTCATTACTGTCAGCTATAAAGAAAGAACTTGCATTTCTCTCTCTTATCTAAAGGCATTTGCATTATTATAAGACTGAGGTAATCTGCTTGTAATGAAGAAATTCAGGAAAAACTGAAATGTTGAATTGTTACCTGTACAAGTTGTTATCAGAAAGTCCCAATGACCCAATATTTTGGTCACCTCAACTTTCAAGGGAGTTATTTCTTTCAGCAAAGGGAAGCAATTTTATTGACAAAATGTTTCAATTATCACTTACTGTAGTTATTTTCAAAATAACTTAAACAAGTTACAACTTACACCACTGGTTGATAACAAAAAAAATTATTTGAGCTCTTCAGAGGGTTTACTTCCTTTTACACTGAACAGTAAAATTAATACTGTGCCGTACTGTACAGACAAAATTTTGGTAACGGCTTGCCGTGAACTGCAAAAGTAAAAGAAACTGCAGTGTATCATGAACCGCGATGAATCATGACACCTCTAACACTGACATAAAAAAACACTGTTCAGGATACATCCTTAACAATGCACACTGACAGAAGTTTCATATGGATTTCACCACCACAGTTTGCAGTATGGCACATATTAATATCAGCCTCTTTGCTTTCATGTGTTTCCATTCATTCAACCCAATTTCTTTGATCACTTTGATCAAGGTAATTTCTCATGTTTTTCCCATCTTTGTGCTCTAAGATAATCATAATGTGCAGCTGAATTCATCTGTTGCTATTTAGGTGGCCTTTCACAATCATTCTCTAGTGTGACTATCCGTTCATGACCTCCAACAATATATCTTTTACACCATTTTACTGTTTATTTTCTTTCAACACAAAAAGACATAATATATTGACTACTTATTTTCACACACTCGAGCACATCATGTGACTAAAAATATTTTAGTTGCTCAAACACGACTGACTTTACAGTATTACAATGGCATGTAATTTTCACATACATGTCATTTCTCTTTTAACCAATTTGCCTTCTGTTTATCTGTACCTATCAAAGGATGCAATCTTTGCTGGAAGTTAATCACGAAAGGCTCCATTACGTTTTCTCAGAAATATATCCAGTCATTACATCAGCAATAGTGTGATCTGTAGAAAAAAAGAATTATCTGATGAAAGTAATTGTTCATACATGTATTTGTTAACATACCGTATAATATATAACTACATGTATTTTCAAAATCTTGAGCAATCTGAAGGCCCTAATACATCTTTAAGTGTGATTTAATTAGTTGGCACAAAAATCTTATGGAAAATTGTTAATTCTTTTCACTAAAATTACTTAGAAGTATGCAGTTGTTTCACAATTGAAATGGCAATCAAATTACAAAACAGTAAGAATTCTTCAATTTGTTTGAAATTTGATAAATCAAAAGTGACCTTATTTTGAGGGGGTGTTTTCTTTATCATGGAAGGCAGCAGCTTATTCCTTTTTGTTGTACATTGCCGTCTGTGACACAGGAATGCCAAGCTTGTGACACATATCTATGGTCTGAAAACAAAAATGAAAAAAAATATTAATTATTTCATACATATTTATAATCACTTTCCTGGAACACATTCAACAAAGCTTTGAGTAGGCTAAAGAGTAATTAACAAATAAACTTGTATCCTAGTCTACCTAAATCAATGAAGGTTTGACATTTTCTCTCTACAGTCTATATTATAGGCTTTATCCTATTTCAGTCATGATAATTAACTCAATTAGATAATGATTTTGATAACTACTAATATAAACAGTTGTAAACACCCCTAACGACAAGTGAACTTTTCAAGAATAATGTAATCCCTAATTGTCTTAAGTCAAGCTTTTAACTCATTTCTTACAGAGAAATGGAAAGATTGAATCAGTCATACAGTAAGGATTAAAGTACTTTTTTCTTAATTTGTTCTAAAGCCAAATTGAACATCATAACATTTAATGATTTTGTATGTATCAGTATCTAAGTCATTGATATAACTTTTGATGACAGTAATACAATCTTGGATATAACAGATCAGTATATCAGAAACCATTCAATAATAATAATTTATCTCATAATTATGATGTGCACATAATTATACAAACTTAGTGACCCAAGCCAATCAGTGTAGTGTTTAATGACCCTAGTATATTGCCAAGGGCAATACTGTCCTGTTGAAAAATGTAGCTTATGAAAACATTGCATAATATTGCATAATATCATGTAATGTGACCACATGGTTCCTAAGACATCAGTGATGGACTAGCTTTTGTCTCAGCTACTGTTACAACATGTACAATAAATTTATAAAAGTTGGTAACTGAACTTCAAATAAATTTGCCAAAAAATTAAGATAAGTATTGATAATTAAACTAATGCTTTTAAAATTTTAACATGAAGCCCAATAGTCTTAATAGATCTATGCCATGCATAGCTTTTAAAACTGAAATTTTCAAAGGTCATG
>JAFMSR010000004.1:4814181-4869692 GCA_022818135.1 Saxidomus purpurata
TCGAGCATTATGTTGAATTTTGATCTGGACTGTTTACTACCTTTAGTAGTATATTTTGATATGATATTTCATCCTAGATTGATTTATACTTATACATACATAGTGTTAATCAAGTTTATAACAAAATCCTGGTAATAAGATTTGGAGTATTGTTTAGGCGGGAAGATGGGGTGAGTAGGCTGACTTAGTCAGCGTGTTTCTGGTCAATAACAGCTCAAGGACAAGGTGACATTAAGGTGTTATTTATTTTTCGTATCCGTGTTATATCTACTGAACTCAATGAAGAATTATCATGAATATGTGGTAAAATGTTCATCAAACTGGGTAACATGCAGAATTGCACGACTCATTGCGAAACCCAATGAAGGATTTCCACGATACATGGGGTAAAATGTAGAGGTGTAACGATTCACCACGGTTCACGATGCACCGCGGTTTCTTTTACTTTCGCGGTTCACGGTACGCCATTACTAAAATTCGGTTCGGTACGGTACGGCCCAGTTTTTACTGTTGGTATACAGTGTAAAGGGAAGTAACCCCTTTGAAGAGCTCAAATAAACTTTTTTTGTTATGTCGATTTTCATTGGCTTAGAAATATTGATTAACCAATGGTGGTGCATGATTTAATTATAGTTTGGCAAGCTTACTAAACTGTCTGTTCACTCATGTTGAATTGAAAAATGCGTTACAAATGTTTTGGTCGCCAGTTTAGCAATATTTTGGTTTCGAATCGGTGGGTATGAAAATAAATAGTATGAAAACATTAAGCAAATTGCAGCCAACTCGTTTTATCTTAATAAATATTTCCGTCCACTTGTTTATTAAGCAGGTTTTTTGAAAAAAACCTACTTATTAGAATGGCGATGTCGTATGTCGGGAGGGCGGGCGGGCGGGCGTCAAACATTGGTTTCCGTTGGATAACTTTAGTTAGGAGTGACCAATTGCAATGAAACTTGGTGTGTAGGTAGCTTGCGGGGAGACACCACTTGGGATTTTATTTGGGGTCACTAGGGTCAAGGTCACTGTTACTGAAAATAGAAAAACGGTTTCCGCTCAATAACTCGAGCTAGGAGTGACCAATTACAATGAAACTTGGTCTGTAGGTAGCTTGCGTGGAGACGCCGCTTGGGATTGCATTTGGGGTCATTAGGGTCAAGGTCAAGGTCACAGTTACTAAAAATAGAAAAATGGTTTCCGCTCAAATCAAGTTAGGAGTGACCAATTACAATGAAACTTGGTCTGTAGGTAGCTTGCGTGGAGACGCCGCTTGGGATTGCATTTAGGGTCACTAGGGTGAAGGTCAAGGTCACTGTAACTAAAAATAGAAAAATAGTTTCCGCTCAATAACTCAAGTTAGGAGTGACTAATTGCAATCAAACTCAGTGTGTAGGTAGCTTGTGTAGAGAGGAAGCTTGGGATTGCATTAGGGGTCACTAGGTTCAAGGTCAAGGGCACTGTTACTAAAAATAGAAAAATGGTTTCCACTCAATAACTTGAGTTAGGAGTGACCAATTGTAATGAAACTTGGTGTGTAGGTAGCTTGCGTGGAAAGGAAGCTTTGGGTCACTATGGTCAAGGTCACTAGGGTCAAGGTCACTGTTACTAAAAATAGATTTTTATTTAATTTAAGTTTTTTAAGCAGGTTTTTTAAAAAACCTACTTATTAGAATGGCAATGTCGTATGTCGGGCGGGTGGGCGGGCGTCAAACATTGGTTTCCGTTGGATAACTTTAGTTAGGAGTGACCAATTGCAATGAAACTTGGTGTGTATGTAGCTTGTGTAGAGAGGAAACAAATTTTTTTTCGGGGTCAAGGTCACTAGGGTCAAGGTCACTGTTACTAAAAATAGATTTTTATTTATTTTTAGTTTTTAGATTGTTTTAAGGAAAAAAAATTTTTTTCGGGGTCAAGGTCACTAGGGTCAAGGTCAAGGTCAGTGTTACTAAAAACAGATTTTTATTTATTTTTAGTTTTAAGATTGTTTTAAGCAAAAAAAAAAATTTTGGGGTCAAGGTCACTTGGCTCAAGGTCAAGGTCACTGTTACTAAAATAGATTTTTAGTATTTTGATTGTTTTAAGCAAAAATATTTTTTTGGGGGGTAAAGGTCACTTGGCTCAAGGTCAAGGTCACTGTTACTGAAATAGATTTTTATTTATTTTTAGTATTTTGATTGTTTAAAGCGACTGCACTCCAGATGGACAAGTTACGTTAAAAAAAGAAAATTTTCAATTTCAAGAAAACAATTGTCATTACTGTATCAGGGGCATTGTATTATGATAACGTGACAAGTTTTCTAACAAAAGAAACAATTAAAATGTGTTGTTTTGCTTACTTCACCCCGTTAGTCGGGCTCTTTGGTATATCAATATTTTTAACTCGCATCAAATCAGCTTACTCCGTAGTGTAGTAGGTTAAGCCGCTGTAAATTTTTTGTAAGCGCAAAGATCCGAGTTCAAAACCTGGCTCGGGTAAATCTTTTTTTTCTACCTTTATTTTTAGCTCTTACACAAAGAAAATAATCTTGATGCTGACAAATTGAATATATATTGATTTTACCAAAAAATTAAAATTTACTAAGAATTTGGAGTGCAGTCGCTTTAAAGCAAAAAAAATATTTTTCGGGGTCAAGGTCACTAGGGTCAAGGTCAAGGTCAGTGTTACTAAAAATAGATTTTTATTTATTTTTAGTTTTTAGTCTTTCAAGAATTTTTTTTTCGGGGTCAAGGTCACTAGGGTCAAGGTCACTGTTACTAAAAATAGATTTTTATTTATTTTTAGTTTTTAGATTGTTTTAAGCAAAAACAAATGGGGGGTCAAGGTCACTGTTACTAAAAATGTAAAAAAAAATTAGTTTTTAAATTTGGGCCCAAGGTCACAAGGGTCAAGGTCAAGGGCACTGTTACTAAGATAGGGAGGAGTCAAGATGACTGGTTTTTTTTAATTCTACAATTTCTACAGGCACTGTTTAAACCTGCTTTGGCGGCATTGCCGCGATTTCTTGTTCAGACTTTATATCCATTCAACTTCTTGGAACAGTAGATGTATCGTATCGAACTGTTACGTATCATATCGCAACTATGTATCGTGATACGTATCGTCTGGTGAGAAAAGTGTATCGTTACACCTCTAGTAAAATGTCAAACTAATCGAGATGAATGAATCTGAACTCGACTTTTGATTAAGCAATAACTGTTTTGATGACAGGTAATTGATTTGTATTTCAAGTTGTCAACCATTCCTTATTTAAGGTCAGATAAAACACAAATAAGCTTTAATTAAATGATTTGATTCCCTTGCTGTTATTTACTCGTTTGTTGGCATTTTGTAGACAAAAGATGTTTTTCATGTATCCTGCCTGCTTACAAATTCAATTCTGTTTTATCCATCCATTATACAATGTAAAAAGAACAATGGTTGAAGTTGTTGTACTTTCATTAAAACAGTGTTTTTAGCATATCTGTCTACGCCAGGGTGAGCTTTTCTAATTGATGATTGTCCGTCGTCTGTCGTCCGTCAACATTTTGATTCAAATGACATCTCCTCTGAAACCACTAGGCCAATGTTGATAAAACTATGCAGGAATGTTCCTTGCATGAAGCTCTACCAAAATTGTTCAAAGAATTCCATTCCATGCAGAACTCTGGTAGATAGGAAAAACTTTAAAAATCTTCTCTGAAACCACAAGGCCTAGAGCTTAGATATTTGGCATGTAGCATTGTCTAGTGGACCTCTACCAAGATTGTTCTAATTATGACCCCGGGTCAAAATTGACCCCGCGGGGGTGGTCACTTAGTTTTGCATAGGCTTATATAGAAAAAACTTAAAAAATCTTCTTCTCTGAAACCACAAGGCCTAGAGCTTAGATATTTGGCATGTAGCATTGGCTAGTGGACCTCTACCAAGATGCCTGCTTATAAATTCAATTCTGTTTTATCCATCCATTATAAAAAGAACAATGGTTGAAGTTATTGTACTTTGATTAAAACAGTGTTTTTAGCTCACCTGGCTATGCCAGGGTGAGCTTTTCTAATTGATGATTGTCCGTCGTCTGTCGTCCGTTAAAATTTTGATTCAAATGACATCTCCTCTGAAACCACTAGTCCAATGTTGATAAAACTATGCAGGAATGTTAAATGTTCTGAACTCTGGTAGCTATGGCAACAAATAGGAAAAACTTTAAAAATCTTCTCCTCTGAAACCACAAGGCCTAGAGCTAAGATATTTGGCATGTAGCAGTTGTCTAGTGGACCTCTACCAAGATTGTTCAAATTATGTCCCACGGGTCAAAATTCACCCCGCACTGGAGGTCACTTAGTTTTGCATAGGCTTTATATAGGAAAAACTTTAAAAATCTTCTTCTCTGAAACCACAAGGCCTAGAGTTTAGATATTTGGCATGTAGCATTGGCTAGTGGACCTCTACCAAGATTGTTCAAATTATGACCCCCGGATCAAAATTGAAGCCTTGGGGGTGATCACTTAGTTTTGCATAGGCTTATATAGGAAAAACTTTAAAAATCTTCTTCTCTGAAACCACAAGGCCTGGAGCTTAGATATTTAGCATGTAGCATTGGCTAGTGGACCTCTACCAAGATTGTTCAAATTATGACCCCCGGATCAAAATTGACCCCGCACCGGGGGTCACTTAGTTTTGCATATGCATATATAGGAAAAACTTTAAAAATCTTCTTCTCTGAAACCACAAGGCCTAGAGCTTAGATATTTAGCATGTAGCATTGGCTAGTGGACCTCTACCAAGATTGTTCAAATTATGACCCCCGGGTCAAAATTGACCCCGCACGGGGGTCACTTAGTTTAACATAGGCTTATATAGGAAAAATTTAAAAGATCTTTTTCTCTGAAACCACAAGGCCTAGAGCTTAGATATTTGGCATGTAGCATTGCCTAGTAGACCTCTTCAAAGTTTGTTCAAATTATGCCCCTTGGGTCAAAATTGACCTTGCCCGGGGGGTGTCACTTGTTTTACAAAGGCGTATATAGGAAAATCTATTTGGTATATAACATTATCTTGTGATCTTCCACCAGGCAAGTGGACTTGTACCAAGGTGAGCGATATAGGGCCATCTTGGCCCTCTTGTGTCACAGTGTCTTTAACTTTAAACTGTCCTTGGATAGTTTGACTTTTTCCACATTACAGATTGCATTCAAGGAGGCATACATGTTTTACAAACAGCCCTTGTTTAAGTAAGGTCTCCATTGATCCACAGTTTAGTAGCCAATTTGATATTGTTTTACATATCAATATGGTGTTAACAAACAAAAATAATGAATAGAATAAAACAATAACCCTTTCCCAATATTCAGCTCATTTTTACAGAGACACTGACTTCCTTCTAACTCATGTAAGATTACCTAGCGTAAAATACTATTTACGAGCAATTATTCGATAACTTTCGTGAATTCACGGAGACATCGGAATCTACACAATATTACATTTTAAAAGTGACAGTGCCTATATAAATCATCAAATGGGTGAGCGAAATCCAAAGATAGTTGTATTAACTTTTACTCCAACTGATTCTCAAAAGGGTCTCCTTACTGATACTGCAATTGCAAAAATGATCCGGTTCGTTCCCGGTTCAGTAGCCGGTCGCCGTTCTGTTGTTATAACTACCGTTGGCAGTACTGTAACGTGACTTTATTGTGTATGATACTATCTTGTAAAAAATGGAAATGAAAGTAATGCAAAGATGTACACTTTTGTACTTGATGTACACCATGCTACAGTCCTTATCCCTCCAAATAGACTGTCGGTAATAAAGTCTGGAAAAGAAGGGATTGCAAAATAAATTTGTCAGTTAAAGATTGTATTATCTGCAAAAAGGGTATACAATAAGGAAAAGAAAAATAACTCGCTGTCAAAAAAAGCTTATGTAGTGATATACATGAAAACTGTGTGACACATGAATTGCAGCACATGTAATGTGTCTTACTATAGGCTTAAAGGTCCATTACTAATACCAAATTTAATTTTCTGGAATTGTAACAGGGAAATACAGTTTGAAACTGGCTTCTAAAACTTTACAATAGCCGTTGAGTATTTCCCTGTTTGAAATACTGCTGCAGAAAAACGAGTGAATGTTTTAGTATTTCCTTAGATTGACCTGGGTGGTCTTTTGTCCTACTTTCGCTTTATTGCATGTTGTCAACCGTCAGAAATGTACGTTGCAGATCATTGGAAGTGAAATTCTTTTAATTTTATTTAAAGATAGGCATGCTTATTCATATGCAACCTATTTACAGCCTCTCTCTGTGAGAGTTTTGAGACATTACAAAGATTTTTGAAAACTAGAAAACCTACTTTCGTTTTTGAAAATGCAAAATATAATTTATTAAGTATTTTGTTAAACTCAAATTTTCAACACAATACGGTCACATTCGATGCAGTATGTCATTATTTCCATCTGAGAAGACGCCTGTTACAATTCAGGATTAAAAAGAAAATTTGATTTGGTCATAGTAATGGACCTTTAATAAACTTCAAATGTCCATTGATTAACATATTGTGTTATGTTAATTTGTTAAACTTCTTTTTAGCTCACCTGAGCTGGCTCAGGGTGAGCTATTAGGATCGATGAATGTCCGTCGTTTGTCGTCCGTCCACATTTAGTTCGTTAACGCTCTAGTGGTCACATTTTTTCCTCAATTGTCACGAAACTTGGTCAGGATGTTTGTCCCAGTAATTACTCGGACGAGTTCGAATATGGGTCATCTCGGATGAAAAACTAGGTCACATGACCCAAAAATAGAAAAATCTTGTTAAGGCTCTAGAGGCTACTGTTTCAGTCCAAATATCCTGGCAATTTGTCAGAAAGGTTGTTTGGTTGATTTCTAGCTCAAGTTTTAATATGGGTCACCTGGGGTCAAAAACTAGGTCATACAGCCCAAATATGGAAAAACCTTGTTATCACTCTAGAGGTAACATTTTCAGCCCAGATATCCTTGAAATTTGTCAGAAAGGTTGTTAAGATGATTTCTAGCCCAAGTCCGAATATGGGTCATCTGGGGTCAAAAACTAGGTCACAGACCAAATATGGAAAAACCTTGTTAACACTCTAGATGTTACATTTTCAGCCCAGATATCCTTGAAATTTGTCAGAAAGGTTGTTTCGATGATTTCTAGTTTGAATAGTGTGTTGTTTATTGAACACCTCATTTGCTAATTTTATTGCAGTATTTTAACACCATAAGATTGATAAATGACATTTGTCTTGTAATCAGTACACATCTTGGATCTCTCTATGGTAAGGCCAGAGTTTTTATATCTCTTGGTTTATGCGACTGCCTGTCCTATTTTTTGAAAAGGTAGAATAACAATGACATTATGAACTGACATTTTATTTGTATTATTTCCGCTGTTCCGACTTCACAGACTAGTTAATGAAGTGTCAGAATAATAGGGATATATAATTGAAAGTAATTATTTTAAAGTGTTTATTTTGTTCGAAAATGATGATTATTGACAGGTGCAGTAGACTGATGTTCAATATGTGCTCTGTTCAATACAGTAGGAAAAGTCCTTCATACTCATCATTTTAGAAAACTTCCCATAAACCAAGCAATATAAAAACTCTGGCCTAAAATTGGCACTTATAAAGTTTTAAATAGCGATTATGCAATACATGTTCTTGGCCCCTAGTTGAACTTCCATGTTAAAGAATGTAGTTGTATTTTTTACATTCACATCACAAGAAAGTTCATATATAAAATTAAATCAATATTTGATATATACAAAACATATAAGAAGATATCAGATTTATCAATGACAAATATGCCTATGCATGTTTTTCTTTCATAAAAGAATAAGCTCTTACTCTTCCATCTATCACTTTGGAAAGTACCATAAATTGTTAAAATAAATGAACAGCTCACAGTGCAGATCATGATCAGACAGGAAAAAATTGAATAGCTTACAGTGCAGATCATGATCAGACAGCAAAATAATGAATAGCTTACATTGTAGATCATGATCAGACAGCAAAATAATGAATAGCTTACAGTGCAGATCATGATCAGACAGCAAAATAATGAATAGTAAACAGTGCAGACCATGATCAGACAGCTAAATAATGAAAGTGCAGATCATGATCAGACAGCTAAATAATGCATAGCAAACAGTGCAGATCATGATCAGACAGCAAAAAATAAATAGCTGACAGTGCAGATCATGACCAGCCAACATACAATGAATAGCTTACAGTGCAGATTATGATCAGACAGCAAACCAATGAATAGCAAACTGCAGATCATGATCAGACAGCAAAAAATAAATAGCTGACAGTGCAGATCATGACCAGCCAACATACAATGAATAGCTTACAGTGCAGATTATGATCAGACAGCAAAACAATGAATAGCCAACAGTGCAGATCATGATCAGACAGCAAAATAATGAGGCCTAGAGCTTAGATATTCAGCATGTGGCAATAATTGACTCTCTACCAAGATTGTTCAAATCATGACCAGGGGCGGGGGGGGGGGGGGATCTTTTGATTTTACATAAGCTTATTAAGAGGATATCATGAGCCAAAGGTAAAAATTGATCCTTTCTGCTATTAATAACCTTTTATTTTTGCCAATGGTAGACAGGTGAGCGATACAGGGCCATCATGGCCCTCTTGTTTCTTAGTACTTAATTAAAAAGTGTGATTATACATTGTACCCCTTTCTAGTAATTTCGATAGGGTCATAGTGAGTGTTTTCACAAAAACAAACTGACTAAAGAGCACAAAGCCCTTCTTGTACCTTGCAAATGACACCATGATTCATTTTTTTTTAAATAAATAATAAAACTGCATCACGTTTGCGACGAAGAATCGTTAGGACGTTTTTATTCGTGTACTTTGAATACTGTCTTTAAGAGCGATGTATACTACTACAATGCTTTAGAAACACGTTACAATAAATTCTAGCTTGTGATGTCATCATAGAGTTATAAAACTTTCAATATATAAGGATTTTATACAGTATTTTGATGAATGTTTTCAGACCCTAACTCTGGCTTTTTCATTCGCTTTTTCTGGAGTTGCGCTTTTATATTGTTAAATTTTACAGATAAAATGAAACCACTAAAGTGCTTGAATCAACCCATGTATTTTCAACAGAATCCACAGCTTGATTTATAGATTCAACTTCCAATCTGATGTCAGGTAGACTCTTCTTATTCATATCTCTAATTAAATGGCGTAATCTATTTTCTAAGGATTTATCCAATCTTTAATAATTTGAATGCATCACTGATGTTTAATTATTTGTCTCCGTAAATTTATTCAGAATTTTACCCAGAGATCAAACCTTAAACAAATTTTTAATTTTCCTTTAACATGGTTTTCGTAGAATGTGGAATTAATTTGGATGTATTAATATTGAAATGACGAGGAAAAACTAGTATGTTCAAATAAAGAATTTGATGGCAATTGTGTGTTTATTTTTAGCTTATTTGATAAACAGTTCTGAAGCAGTGAAGACATTAAGAAATACACGTTTCCATAACTACTACCATTTCAGTAGCCTTACTGTCTGCTCTTATTGTTGTTTCCTTAAATTAGACGGGAATTGCTTATCAAATATATAGTTAAAAGCAGGTCACACATACTGATTTACTCCTTTATTACATGTAAATGACCGGATACATATTTTTTTCCAAAATGTTTTAAGATATTTCAGGGTTAATGAAATGAAATAAACATTTCTGCGATTTCCAAGTTCTATTTTTATCAACTTCAGTATCAAAACAACCTCCTGCAAACACAAAAGTGACTAGACGCCGGATACATTGATTACAAAATCTTGGGAAGAAGGGTTTAACAGACAGCCTGTTTAAGATATTGTTTCGAGTGACGAAGAGGACATGCACAACACAGGTCTAAAGTAAAGTGGAAGGAATTAAATGGGCTCGAAATTAAGCCCGCAATAAACAAACTACAGCCTTTGTTACACTGGGAACCGGACGTTTCGGCCCCAGTACGTTTCGGCCTCAAGAAAATTGTGATGACGTTTCGGCCACATGACATTTCGGCCTCACTTTACATCCATTTCGGCCCAATTCATATATAAGAGTCAATTATATCACGGACCTATCCGTGATTGTATTGTTTCGATGTACATATTTTTAACCAGGTTTTCCGAAGGAAAAATTCTGGTTATTAGATTGAGGTATGTCGGCGGGCGGGCGTAAACAATTTCTTCTGTGCGCAGCTCCTACATTTCTCAACGGATTTCAACCAAACTTTCACAGAAGTATTGTCATGAAGTGCCCTGGCGCATATTGTCGGGGTTTTGTGATTTGGTCATTTTTGACAGAATTATGGCCCTTTGTTTTTTTTCACATATGTAATTCTTCTGTGCGCAACTCCTTCTACACTTCTCAAGGGATTTCAACCAAACTTTCACAGAATTATTGTCACCAAGTGCCTTGGCGCATAGTGTCAGGGTTTTGTGATTTGATCATTTTTGACAGAATTATGGGCCTTTGTTTTTTTCCATATAATGTAATATATATAGAGAAATACTCTTCTGTGTGCAACTCCTACATTTCTCAAGGGATTTCAACCAAACTTTCACAGAACTATAATTGTGAACTAAAGAATTTTGAATATATAATGTTCTGACCCTGGTTGTCCGTCCGTTAGCAATTTTGTGTCTCCTTATTTAAGTATATATATAAAAGGGAGAATACTCTGTTATTACTGTCTATTTTTAGAATAGATTACCAGTCCTGTATACTTTGGAGTATTCTGTTACAGTAAGATGACACAATTTCTCATGAGACCAGCGGTTCAAACCCCTCACAGAGCAAGTTTTTTTTTCTTTCTTTTTTAGCTCGACTATTCGGAGCATATGGAGAGCTATTACAGTCACTTGTGCGTCGGCGTCGGCGTTGCTTCTTTGGTTAAAGTTTTGCCTGCTAAGTACTATCATGCACATATCTCAGTAACCACTTATGATATTGACTTGAAACTTTGTTCATGTCTTTAGGGGTGTCATACAATCAAGGCAGATAACTCTTGTATAAATTTAGTACAAATTATGGCCCTTGTTTGACTTTGAAAATTTGGTTAAAGTTTTGCCTGCTAGGTACTATCATGCACATATTTCAGTAACCACTTATGATATTGACTTGAAACTTTGTTAATGTCTCAAGGGGTGTCATACAATCAAGTCAGATAACTCTTGTATAAATTTAGTACAAATTATGGCCCTTGTTTGACTTTGAAAATTTGGTTAAAGTTTTGCCTGCTAGGTACTATCATGCACATATCTCAGTAACCACTTATGATATTGACTTGAAACTTTGTTCATGTCTTTAGGGGTATCATACAATCAAGTCAGATAACTCTTGTATAAATTTAGTACAAATTATGGCCCTTGTTTGACTTTGAATATTTGGTTAAAGTTTTGCCTGCTAAGTACTATCATGCACATATTTCAGTAACCACTTATGATATTGACTTGAATCTTCGTTAATGTCTCTAGGGGTGTCACACAGTCAAGTCAGATAACTCTTGTATAAATTTAGTACAAATTATGGCCCTTGTTTGACTTTGAAAATTTGGTTAAAGTTTTGCCTGCTAGGTACTATCATGCACATATCTCAGTAACCACTTATGATATTGACTTGAACTTTGTTAATGTCTTAAGGGGTGTCACACAGTCAAGTCAGATAACTCTTGTATAAATTTAATACAAATTATGGCCCTTGTTTGACTTGGAAAATTTGGTTAAAGTTTTGCCTGCAAGGTACTATCATGCTTATATCTCAGTAACCACTTATGATATTGACTTGACACTTTTTTTTTAATGTCTTAAGAGGTGTCACACAGTCAAGACAGATAACTCTTGTTTAAATTTAGTGCAAATTATGGCCCTTGTTTGACTTTGAAAATTTGGTTAAAGTTTTGCATGCAAGGTACTATCATGCACATATCTCAGTTACCACTTATTGGAGTTATATCAAACTTAGCAATAGTGTTCAGGGGTAAATTTTGTATCAAACAATTAATTTACCAAAAATTAAATTTATATTTATAGATTTTGACTTTTTTTTATGATTCAACTTTCCTAGTTTATACTTAATAGTTAGCAGAATTTTGTTTTGCTATTACACTGATAAAAGTTTTGTTTTATTAGCAAACACCCACAATAGTCGAGCTTGCTGTCTTATGGACAGCTCTTGTTTTTTTTAATTTTTGCCTGAATTATGGCCCTTTGCTTTTTTTCCACATATGTTATATATAGAAGAATACTGTCACGTGCCCACTTCCTCCTACATTTCTCAAGATATTTAAACCAAACTCTCACACAACTGTTGTCATCAAGTGCCCTCGTGCATATTGTCTGGGTTTTGTGTTTGGATCAATTTTGCCTGAATTATGGCCCTTTGCTTTTTTTACACATGTAATATATAGAAGAAGACCTTTGTTTCTTTTTCACATTATGTATATCTACTGACTTTAAAAACACATTTGCGCTCGGCCAGCAGACTGGAAAATGAAAACCTGGTTTTGTGACAATTTCCTGTCACTTGTTTTTTGATTTTATGGTATAATCAAATATAAATATTGAATTATAAGTGGAATTTTTACTTTGTTATTCATTGGTATATGCTAACGATTACAATAATGAATCATTGTTATTTTGCGTTTTGAATAAATGGTGATGTATACAATAAACATCATTCAATACATCTACATTGCAATTATCCCAGACAATTTTATCAAACGTAGCTTCATTAACGCTGTTTATATTATTCATATTTTCAAACTCTAAGGTAAACGAAATAGGGCAGTGATCCGAATATTCAGACAGATCATGCACACACATGCTAACAAATAAAGAATAAAGATTGCTATTGCAAATAACATAGTCTACAACACTCGCCGATGCATTATTTCGGATTAAATTGTAGCAAGTAAAATGACCAGATTCAATCAAACCATTCATAATGTATATGTTAAACTGCTTACACAATGATATAGAGGATAATTGTTTGTTTCCATGTAAGATAACGTTATAATTTTACCGAGTGGGCACCAAAAGTGATATTTTCATGAGTGGCGCAGCCATGAGTGAAAATAACTACTTTTGGTGTTCACGAGTGAAATTAACGTGAAATTACACCGAAACCAACAATTTTTCTATTTATTTTATGGTTAAAACTCTATTTTTATTGAGTTTGTTTCTGTAAAACATCGAAAATCGCGGGAAACGTCATCAGAAAACATAGAACAAATGACGTCATTTAAACGACGTCATCGTCGCATGGTCTCCAGCATTAATAACGCTCGGTATACTTTTTGACGTAAATCCGGGCTAAAGATTGCAAAAACAGTGAAAAATAAAAATGGTAATCCACTGTTTCAAAACTGTGGATTATCACTTTTATTTCACTGAGAAAACTCTATAATTCACTGGAAAACATAAAATAAAACAATTTATTCCCAAAATTATTTGATACTTCGTCGTAAGAAGACCTTACAGGTAAATCTGCAGGTATATCATTATCTTCGGGCAAGTCAACATAACGGTGCAGGTTAATATTTTGAACTAAGTCTGACCTTTGACCTACACGAGAATTCAGGTCACCGGACAAAATAACTTCACCTAACTGACTGAAGCGGTAAATATCTTCTTCTAACACATAAAAGAAATCAAACTCAAACAAAGATGAATCTCATTTTTTATAAACGCTCTAGTCCTCTGGCGGAATGTAACAACAGCATAAATAAATATCACTTGGCGTCCCAAGATAAGACTTATTATACCCCCAAAACGAAGTTTAGGGGGGTATATAGGAGTCACCCGGTGGTTGGTCGGTCGGTCGGTCGGGCGGTCTGTTGCATTTTCCTTGTCCGGAGCATAACTTGAAAACTACTAGTTGGAATTCAATACAACTTCATACAATGGTCAAGCACATTGAGAGGAAGTGCAGTGCACAAGAACTATAACTCCATCTTGACTAATTACAGAGTTATTGCCCTTTGTTACTTTTCCTTGTCCGGAGCATAACTTGAAAACTACTAGTTGGAATTCAATACAACTTCATACAATGGTCAAGCACATTGAGAGGAAGTGCAGTGCACAAGAACCATAACTCCATCTTGACTAATTACAGAGTTATTGCCCTTTGTTACTTTTCCTTGTCCGGAGCATAACTTGAAAACGACTAGTTGGAATTCAATACAACTTCATACAATGATCAAGCACACTCAGAGGAAGTGCAGTGTACAAGAACTATAACTCTATCTTGAGTATTTACTGAGTTATTGCCCTTTGTTACTTTTACTTGTCCGGAGCATAACTTGAAAACTACTGGTTGGAATTCAGTACAACTTCATACAATGGTCAAGCACATTGAGAAGAAGTGCAGTGCACAAGAACTATAACTCCATCTTGACTAATTACAGAGTTATTGCCCTTTGTTACTTTTCCTTGTCCGGAGCATAACTTGAAAACTACTGGTTGGAATTCAATACAACTTCATACAATGATCAAGCACATTGAGAGGAAGTCTAGTGTACAATAACTATAACTCTATCTTGAATATTTACTGAGTTATTGCCCTTTGTTACTTTTCCTTGTCCGGAGCATAACTTGTAAACTACTAGTTGGAATTCAATACAACCTCATACAATGGTCAAGTACATTTAGAGGAAGTGCAGTGCACAGGAACCATAACTCCATCTTGACTCATTACAGAGTTATTACCCTTTGTTACTTTTCCTTGTCCGGAGCATAACTTGAAAACCTCTGGTTGGAATTGAATACAACTTCATACAATGGTCAAGCACAGTGAGAGGGAGTGCAGTGCATAGGAACCATAACTCCATCTTGACTAATTACAGTGTTATTGCCCTTTGTTACTTTTCCCTGTCTGGAGCATTTTTCGAAAACTACAAGTTGGAATTCAGTACAACTTCATACAATGGTCAAGTACAGTGAGAGGAACTTCTAAGAACAATATCTCTTTTTAGTTTGTTTGCAAGGTATTATGTTACTACGAACTTCTTCAGTTTATAAAGCAATCCTTTTGGGGGTATTAATCACATTTAGTGATAGCTCTAGTTAAATTTAATCCAAACAAAGCCTCTTCGTCTAATTTTACTAACTCAATATGACCGTTAAATTTGCTTTTATAATATATCGTTACACCGCCACTAAAGCGTTTCGCTTTTTTATTGTATTGGTATCGGTCTAGGACAGGAAAAACATTCAAAATTTTCTATCGTAACATTTTTGTTTTTATGATTCCACGTTTCTGTGAACAATAATAAGTCATATTTATTTACAAAATTCAAAAAATCGCTATCATCTAATTTATATTTGTATCATATATTGATTAGTAATCATAATTTTCATTTTGACATCTTTAAATTTCTGTAATTATCACGCAGTGATTAATTGATTAAATCATCGAAAAAGTCGGTCTGTGCTAGTTGATTGATTGAATTAAGTTGTTTGTTCACACATGTCATGCCTAATTCACACGTGCGTGTCATAACCACAAGTTGTCATTAAAGTTTTAAGTAACAAGCCAGAACAGAGGAACAGACGTTAATTTATTACTCTCAATACATATAAACAAAACATGGGAGTTTCAGTTAATCATGATAAAACAGTTATTATGATATGTAAATACAGTGTGTTCTTCTTTTGTTTTGTTGTGTTAAATATTGTTTTGTGCATTTCTGTTCTTTTGTATAATAATCTTTGGTTTTGTTGTGTGTATGATTCTTTTGTGCGCTTCTGTTTTTTGTATAGTTGTTGAGTTTTTAGCTCGACTTTTCGAAGAAAAGGGGAGCTATCCTACTCGCCTCGGCGTCGGCGTTGGCGTCACACCTTGGTTAAGTTTTTCGTACCACCCCACTTTATTTCAAAAGTATTAGAGGTATGGCTTTGAAACTTACCATACTTGTTTACCATCATAACCTCCATCTACAGACAAGAGTACATAACTCTGTCAAGGTTTTTGACAGAATTATGGCCCTTTTTTGACTTAGAAAGTGTATTGAGCTTGGTTAAGTTTTTCGTACCACCTCACTTTATTTCAAAAGTATTAGAGGTATGGCTTTAAAACTAACCATACTTGTTTACCATCATAACCTCCATCTATAGACAAGAGTACATAACTCTGTCAAGGTTTTTGACAGAATTATGGCCCTTTTTTGACTTAGAAAGTGTATTGAGCTTGGTTAAGTTTTTCGTACCACCTCACTTTATTTCAAAACCATTGGAGGTATTGCTTTGAAACTAACCATACTTGTTAACCATCATGACCTACATCAACAGACAAGAGTTCATAACTCTGTCAAAGTTTTTGACAGAATTATGCCCCTTTTTTACTTAGAAAATACATTGAATATGGGTAAAATCCACTTATTGCCTTAACCCTTTGAGATATTGCTTTGAAACTTTGAATGCATGTTAACATCATTACCCTCATCTGTAGGCAAGAGAAGGTAACTCTGTCGGGGATTTGTTTTAAAAATTAAGGCCCTTTATTGACTTAGAATCTTGGTTAAGTTTTTCGTACCAGTCCACTTTTTGACTAAACTGTTTGAGATATTAATTTGATAGTTGGAATACTTGTTTACCATCATGATCCCAAAACATGGGCAGGAGAAGGTAATTCTGTCAAGGATTTTATTTGAATTATGGCCCTTTTTGACTTAGAAACTCAGTTAAAATTTTCATTCTTGTCCACTTGTTGACTTAACCATTTGAGATATTACTTTGAAAGTTGGAGTACTTATGTACCATCATGACACCTATCTGTAAGCAAAAGAAGATAACTCTGTGAAAATGTTTCTTTATTTGTACTTAGAAATTCCTAGTTAAAGTCTTGTGTGCCCTTAACTGTCAAAGTTTTGTTTTATAGGCAAGCACTTAAAAGTCGAGCGCGCTGTCCTACTGACAGCTCTTGTTGTATCTGTTGTTTTTTTTATTCTGTTTCCTTTTTAGCTCGACTTTTCTATGAAAAGGGGAGCTATCCTACTCGCCCCGGCGTCGGCGTCGGCGTCTGCGTCGGCGTCGGCGTTGGCGTCACACCTTGGTTAAGTTTTTCGTACCACCCCACTTTATTTCAAAAGTATTAGAGGTATGGCTTTGAAACTTACCATACTTGTTTACCATCATAACCTCCATCTACAGACAAGAGTACATAACTCTGTCAAGATTTTTGACAGAATTATGGCCCTTTTTGACTTAGAAAGTGTATTGAGCTTGGTTAAGTTTTTCGTACCACCTCACTTTATTTCAAAACCATTGGAGGTATTGCTTTGAAACTAACCATACTTGTTTACCATCATGACCTTCATCAACAGACAAGAGTACATATTTCTGTCAAGATTTTTGACAGAATTATGCCCCTTTTTTTACTTAGAAAATACATTGAATATGGGTAAAATCCACTTATTGCCTTAACCCTTTGAGATATTGCTTTGAAACTTTGAATGCTTGTTTACATCATTACCCCCATCTGTAGGCAAGAGAAGGTAACTCTGTCAGGGATTTGTTTTAAAAATTAAGGCCCTTTATCAACTTAGAATCTTGGTTAAGTTTTTCGTACCAGTCCACTTTTTGACTAAACTGTTCGAGATATTACTTTGAAAGTTGGAATACTTGTTTACCATCATGATCCCAAAACATGGGCAGGAGAAGGTAATTCTGTCAAGGATTTTATATGAATTATGGCCCTTTTTGACTTAGAAACTCGGGTCCACTTGTTGACTTAACCATTTGAGATATTACTTTGAAAGTTAGAGTACTTATGAACCATCATGAGACCTATCTGTAAGCAAGAGAAGATAACTCTGTGAAAATGTTTCTTGATTTGTACTTAGAAATTCTTAGTTAAAGTAGTTAAAGTCTTGTGTGCCCTTAACTGTCAAAGTTTTGTTTTATTGGCAAGCACTAAAAAAGTCGAGCGCGCTGTCCTACTGACAGCTCTTGTTTAGCTCACCTGGCTACGCCAGGGTGAGCTTTTCTGATCGATGATTGTCCGTCGGCCATCGTCCGTCAACATTTTGATTCAAATGACATCTCCTCTGAAACCTCTAGGCCAATGTTGATAAAACTATGCAGGAATGTTCCTTGCATGAAGCTCTACCAAAATTGTTCAAAGAATTCCATTCCATGCAGAACTCTGGTTGCTATGGCAACAAATAGGAAAATCTTTAAAAATCTTCTCCTCTGAAACCACAAGGTCTAGAGCTTAGATATTTGGCATGTAGCATTGTCTAGTGGACCTCTACCAAGATTGTTCAAATTTTGACCCCGCGCGGGTGGGCCCTTAGTTTTTGCATAGGCATATATAGGGAAAACTTTTAAAAACTTCTTCTCTGAAACCACAAGGCCTAGAGCTAAGATATTTGGCATGTAGCATTGTCTAGTGGACCTCTACCAAGATTGTTCAAATTATGACCCCCGGGTCAAAATTGACCCCGCGCGGGTGGTCACTTAGTTTTGCATAGGCTTATATAGGAAAAACTTTAAAAATCTTCTTCTCTGAAACCACAAGACCTGGAGCTTAGATATTTAGCATGTAGCATTGGCTAGTGGACCTCTACCAAGGTTGTTCAAATTATGACCCCCGGATCAAAATTGACCCCGCACGGGGGGTCACTTAGTTTTGCATAGGCATATTTAGGAAAAACTTTAAAAATCTTCTTCTCTGAAACCACAAGGCCAAGAGCTTAGATATTTGGCATGTACCATTGGCTAGTGGACCTCTACCAAGATTGTTCAAAATTATTACCCCCGGGTCAAAATTGACCCCGCACAGGGGGTCACTTAGTTTAACATAGGCTTATATAGGAAAAAGTTTAAAAATCTTTTTCTCTGAAACCACAAGGCCTAGAGCTTAGATATTTGGCATGTAGCATTGCCTAGTAGACCTCTTCAAAGTTTGTTTTAATTATGCCCCTGGGGTCAAAATTGAGATTGCCCGTGGGGGGGTCACTTGTTTTACAAAGGCGTGTATAGGAAAATCTATTTGGTATATAACATTATCTAGTGATCTTCCACTAGGCAAGTGGACTTGTACGAAGGTGAGCGATATAGGGCCATCTTGGCCCTCTTGTTTCATGCAGTTATCAGTTTTCCTATGTTTACATACATTTTATATCTAATAAAATATTGATATGAAAGTATATACCACTTATGTTTTCATATTCTTCGCTAACAACTCAACTGAAAGCTTGGACGAATATATATACTTAATATATTATTGCTCCAGCTGAAAGACACATCGATTTCAATTATCATTGTATTGATGCACGATGTGTTAAAACGTTAGAAAAGAAACATTAGCCATATCCTTTTACATGTTTAAAACCACATAATATGTCATTAGTTTTCTGGGGCCAAAATGTCATGTGGCCGAAACGGCAATGGGGCCGAAACGTCATGTGGCCGAAATGTCATGGGGCCGAAACGTCTGTAATTCGTTACACTATGCGTTCAGAAAATGGTTTTCATAGAAAGTGGAATGAAATTGAAATGACTGGGATGCAACTAGTATATTAAAATAAAGAATTTGATGGCATTGTATGTTTACTTTTAACTTATTTGATAAACAGTTCTGAAGCAGTGAAATATGGAACGCCAAATCTACATATACTCAAATATTTGAAGAGGTCTTTAAATAATTGGAGAGCTCTCTAATTCAATTATTGATATCAAAAATTGATTTAAAGCGCGCAATAAATGAATTGAAGACCTCTCCAATTCAATTGAAGATATCAAAAATTAAGGTGTATTTCAGCTGTTTTTAAGAGCTCTGTAATTGAATTGAAGAGGTCTCTAATTGATTTGAAGACCTCTGTAATTGTTTTATAGCGCGCTACAAATTAATTTATAGATGTCTTGAATTCAATTAGAGACCTCTCTTAATCAATTTGAGCGCAGTGAAATTCAATTTTAGATGTCTTGAATTCATACCAAATTTACATATACTCAATTATTTGAAGAGGTCTTCAAATATTTGGAGAGCTTTGTAAAATATTTGAAGAGGTCTATAAATCAATTTTTGATATCAAAAATTCGTTTGTAGCGGTTTAAATCCATTAATTTGGAGACATCTATAATTCAATTGAAGAGTTCTCCATTTAAATTGTAGACCTCTATAATTGCTTTATAGCGCGCAAGAAATGAATTAATGATATTAAAAATTGATTTTGAGAGGTCTATAATTGAATTGTACCGCGCTTCAATTGTTTTATTTGAGAGCTCTCTATTTCAAGGTTGTACATGGGTTATATTGAAGCGCGGTACAAATGAATAAGAGACCTCTCTAAATCAATTTTTGATATTAATTCATTTCTTGCGTGCTGTAAAACAATTATAGAGGTCTCTAATTCAATTGGAGACCTCTTCAATTGAATTATAGATGTCTCTAAATCAATGGATTTAAACCGCGCTACAAGCGAATTTTTGATGTCTTTAATTAATTTGTAGACCTCTCCAAATATTTTACAGAGCTCTCCAAATATTTAAAGACCTCTTTAAATACTTTAGTATATGTAGATTTGACATGTTTAAACATCGATTTCAAGATATCTAAAATTGAATTTCACCGCGCTCAAATAGATTTAGAGAGGTCTCTAATTGAATTCAAGACCTCTATAAATTAATTTGTAGCGCGCTATAAAACAATTACAGAGATCTTAAAATCAATTAGAGACCTCTTCAATTCAATTACAGAGCTCTTAAAAACAGCAGAAATACACTTTAATTTTTGATATCTTCAATTGAATTGGAGAGGTCTTCAATTCATTTATTGCGCGCTTTAAATCAATTTTTGATATCAATAATTGAATTAGAGAGCTCTCCAATTATTTAAAGACCTCTTACAATTTTTGCGCGCTATAATTATTTTGAGATATCTCTAATTGAAATTGAGACCTCTAATATTATTTGAAGAGCTCTCCAAATATTTAAAGACCTCTTCAAATATTTGAGTATATGTAGATTTGGCGTTCCATAGTGAAAACATTCAGAAATACACGTGGGATGTCCGCCAGGGTAGTCCCGCGTCGGTTCGGGTGCTGTCGGAAGACGATTGATCGTTTTGCAGCCCGGTACCAGCAGACTGGGGCTGTTCACGACCGGCAGCGACATGGTAGGCCTCGTGTAACAATGACTAGAGCCGATCGTTTCATTACGTTGACGCACTTACGTCAAAGTCAATTGTCAGCCACAGTCACTGCTAGGCAATACGGTGTCTCAGGGCAGACCATTCGCAACCGGTTGCGTCGTAACGCCCAACCAATCAGGGCACGCCGCCCGTACACTGGTCAGATAATGACCCAACGTCACCGTGCTGCCAGGCTGTTATGGGCGCGACGTCATCTGAACTGGAGAAGGGCTGACTGGAACCGAGTTTTGTTCACCGATGAATCTCGGTTCACAGTTAGTCATGCTGACGGAAGATTACGGGTATACAGGCGTAAAAATGAAAGATTCGCCGATTGTTGCATTGTTGAGAAGAACAGGTTTGGGGGAGGGAGCGTAATGGTCTGGGGTGGAATCATGGGAAACCAGATTTGGTACAGGGCAACATTAATGCACAGCGTTGTGTTGCAGACGTGCTAAATGCATATGCCTTACCATTTATTCGTCAGCATGGTCCTGGTGTAACATTGATGCAGGACAATGCCCGCCCTCATGTAGCCAGGGTCACCACTCAATTCTTGCAACAAAACGATGTCAACGTCATGCCATGGCCCGCGGTTTCCCCGGATCTCAACCCCATTGAGCACATATGGGATCAGCTAGGCCGCAAAGCACGAGCTAACCATCAGATTGACTATGTTCGCGATCGTACACGGGCGTTACAACAGGAATGGAGGAATTTGCCCAACGCACTGGTATTGCGTTACGTTACGTCGATGCGGCGTAGGATCATTGCATGCATTCATGCAAATGGTGGCCACACTCGGTACTAACGAGATTTACTGGATGTGCCACATTTCTTATTGAAATTCCATCTCTAAACATTCAATAACACTTTTCTGAGTTTCTTTTATTTTGACCCCTACCTCTCTTGACCGGTTATCTCTCGAAAAGTTAACAAGATAGCCAGATGCAATTAATTGGTTTTGATACAGAAATGAATGAACTTGTTTTTCTATTTTGATTCATAAAAGTAACCCTTTTGGTTTTCGATAAATCTTTCCTGAAATATGGAGGGACGTTTCTATTTTTGCTGAGTATATATAACGTCTCTGTTAAATGCGAAATAACAAAGTGTCATGACTCGAAATCCCAACAATGTGAAATGTCACCGAATCACAATAAAAGTCCGGACATCCGAGTAACTAATACCTCATGTGTAACGTTTGTCTCATCGACAGTTTCGGATTAAACCTTTGGGAATATTTAATCTCGTCATCAACTCGGTCGGTGCGCTGACACTTCTGCAGTAGACTGGCTATGGTGGACACATGTTTGCCGAAAACTTGAGCTACCTGTAAAGAAACAAACTACAGTGTAAATTGGTTTTACAGATAAATTTACACTTGTTGTTACAATATATAGTGAACAGGTTAATACTGCATAATTATTGTTATATAAATAAAATACATTTACATACGTATCTGAGTAATTGGACGACCTGCAACATGCCAATTGCGCAACCGCGTTCATCGTTATTCATTCGAACCATAACTGATTTAAAATCTTAATTCTGTTTTTACGGTTTAAATTGCGTTTTAGAATAATAAAATGAAAATAAAAATCGCTATTTTTCGCTCATCTACATTTCCTCGTGCAAAATGGTGAAATCGTACCTGTCTCAAGTGCAAAAGTGACAGATTGTCACAGTTTTTATCATTTTTGTACATGTAATGTTGCCACAGACCTATATACACATGGATTGGCATCTTCCGAAGATCGATAATGCGATATCGGGGTAAATGTTACCTATCATGCTTTGCGCGCGCTCGGTGTTTTTCGGAAATTTTCCGATTTGTGATATTCGGCAGGTGCCGCCAGACTTGACAAAATTTTCAACAAACAAAATCGATAACAGTTACGCCTTACGAAAAAATATTAGCATGGAATAAGACCAAAGTTGCACAAACAAAGAAAAATACAAACTATTGAGCCATACATATTGAAGTAGACACGATTCAATTTGATTTATTGTTTACGTTTTTCCCCGATACGTTCCAAGATGGAGGACGGCGGGAAGCTTCATTCTACATCGCGATGACAAAAATTTTAACATACAAAATCGATAAAAGTAACGCATTACGAAAACCAGATACAGGCTGGAATAAGACTAATGTTACTTAAAGAAGAAAACAGAATTATTGAGCCATTAATATTGAAGAAGACACGATTAAATTTGTTTATTTTTCAAGATGGTGGACAGGTGGACGCTGGAAGTTTTCGATTTCGGCAAACCTCGGATATTGTCCATCGGTGCTAAAATCTCGCCATCTGCAATAAAAAGGTTGAACTTGTATAGGAAGATACGAGACTTGCCAATCCATGTGTATATAGGTCCGTGATGTTGCCAAACAAAATAATATTTAATTTGAAATAAATTATTCGAGGAAATCGAATTTGAAAAGTGTCGGGTTAGAGGTGGCTCCAAGTGTAAGTTGTTTCCCTAAATCAGATGGGAATTCCTTATCAAATATATAAAGCAGGTCACACATACTGATATACTCCCATATATCATATAAATGACCGGATACATATTTTTTTTTCAATATATTTTAAGATATTTCAAGCTTAATGATATGAAATAACATTTCTGCGATTTTGAAGTTCTATTTTTATCAGCTTCAGGACCAATAGAACCTCCTGCAAGCAAAACATGTGACGACACGATGGATACAAAACTTTACCAATTTACCATTACCAAAACTTGGGTAGAAGGGTTGAAAGATTTTATTTCAAGTTACAAATATCCAAAGTGAAGTCGAAGAAATTAAAAGGGCCCATATTTTAGCCTACAACAAGACGAATTTCGATGCAAAGCATCAACGACGCAGCGCATGTTCTTGAAGCATGGCTTAACGTCAATTGAACAGGAATGTGAGGGGTCCAGACAGACCTGTGTATTCATAGTAGATCTTACCCAATGATAGATTAACTTCTGTTTTCCATAACTACTGCATAGCTCCTTTTACAGTAGTTTAAAGTTGTTAAACGCTGGTGTACATGTTCAAACAGCTTAAAAACTCGATCTTTTTTGAAAAAAAAGAATAAAAATGAAGAAAATTTTTAAGTTTATTTATGCTTTTCAATAGCACCCATGCACATTTAACATATGATGGACCGTGGTTAGTACATTGTCAATGTAATACCATAAAGGTATGCATTTTCCTTTTCAAAGTGTTGAGTTATGTAAAGTTTGCTATGTAAATAAATTTTTCAAGTAAGTTAAAGTCTGAGAAAATTGCATTTTATTTTATATCTTTCCTAAACCAAACATTTAATTTTGATAAAACTTTTCAACTTTCACAAAATTCTCCAAAGTGTTTTCTGCATATAAAATTTGTTCAAGGTATCAAACACTGCTAAATATGCCCAAGAAAACACATGTGAACTATTCGTGGTTGGGTAGTAAACTAATTTCTATAAAAAAAACACCAGGGAATAAGCAATAAACCAATTATATCTACATGTCAATAAAATTAATTGTCTGTTTATTGGACTAAATGTCCAGTCTAAAGACACCTATCAGACAGTATCATCTCTGATAAAGGGTCATAAAACAATTAAGGGATTAGACCTCTGTGGTCACTAACGAAGGGGATTTTAAATGTTTTTAAAGGAAGCAGAGACATTTCAGAATATATTAATAACCTGTGCAAATATAATTTACACACAGGGTCCAGAATAGTGCGTTTGTTGTTTTCTGCGCGCACTCGTGCAGACAATATCCGAGTGATTAATATCATGTCTTTACCATTGATCGGTTGTTACCGGGAAATTTTATGACGTAAACATTTTATATAACTTTCATTGACTGTTTGCAAATAATGGAATGAATCAAGTTACGGCCATGCGTACTGCATAGTTAAGTAAACGTTTTTTAAGGATCGCCTGGCGTCCGTCCTTTCGTCCGTTAACATTTCCCTTCAAATGACATCTCCTGTGAAAACCACTAGGCCAATGATGATAAAACATGGCAGGGATGTTTCTTGCATGAAGCCCTTTCATAGTTGTTGAAAATAATTCCATTCCATGCAGAACTCTGGTTGCCATGGCAACGGGAAGGGAAAAGTTTTAAAATCTTCTCAAGAACAGGAAGGCCTAGAGCTTAGATATTTGGCACGGGGCATTACTTAGTGGACCACTACCAAGATAGTTCTTTTTACATAGGCTTGTATAGGAAAAACCTTAAAAAATCTTCCTCTCTTAAACCACGAGGCCTAGAGTTTAGATATTTAGCATGTGGCATAACCTAGTGGACCTCAACCAAGATTATTCAAAATATGATCCCCGGGTCAAAATTGACCCCTCCCGGGGTCACATGTTTTAGTATTGGCTTATGTAGGAAAAACTTTGAAACCACAAAGCCTAGCGCTTAGATATTTAAAATGTAGCATTGTCTAGTGGACCTCTACCAAGACTGTTCAAATCATGACCCCCGGGTCAAAATTGACCTCGCGGGGTTGGTCACTTAGTTTTGTATAGGCTTATATAGGAACAACTTTAAAAATCTTCTTCTCTGAAACCACAAGACCTGGAGCTTAGATATTTAGCATGTAGCATTGGCTAGTGGACCTCTACCAAGATTGTTGAAATTATGACCCCGGATCAAAATTGACCCCTTAGTTTTGCAAAGGCATATATGGAATGATATTGAGGTAAAAATTACACAATGCCTGCTTACTGTTACAATTTACTCATTGACACTGCTATTGTGCTTATTGGTACAGTCATTATGCATGCTTGCACTTTCATCACGCTTGTTGACAATGATACCATGCTTGCTGGAAGTTACAACTTGTTTGGTGTTTAGTCCCCGATGTCTATATGGCTGAATGACAGTGCAATGTAGCGTAATGAAATCTTTCAACATGCCGGGACTGTATATAAGCTTTGATATTTCAACATTGCACAGTTATAATGCTCTTAGAACAAAACACACGATGTGACCACACAAAATGAAAGATGCAATCAGCCACTAAGCAAGTTGAAAGTAAGCATAATGTTAATTGCAAATTTGCACATCACATTTTGATACCAGGGGGCGCACGTTCGTAGTTTTCGCGAAAGATAGCGGAAATCTCCGGCCTATGACGGACTTAAATTAGCTGTTGCCTAAAACGTTTCCCATCAGTTGTGTCCTTTTGTTTCAATTACTCCATTAATTAGCACATCGCCGCCTAAGTTTTATGTAGCTTTCAAGCTTTATTTACAGACAATATTTTTATTATTGGAAGAAATACATCGCCTTTTAAGAATTTTCTCGATGTCTCCTCTATACTACTGACAAAATTTAATCGGCATCGTTATTATAAGTGGAATAAAACAGGGGCGGATCCAGGATTTAGTCTTAGGTGGGGCGTAACTTTTTTGCCATTTGTTGGTTCTGCTCAAGCCTTATAAGACGGCAATTATGACTGTGTTTTATTCTTTGTTTTTAAGTAATCGAACACTAAACAGCGGTGGAGCGAGCGAGTGTATAATTAACATGTATAATTGAATGGCAATTGACAATGTCAGGGCCGTAGCCAGAGGTTAAAAAATAGGAAGGCACTTTCTAGGGGGGTCCGGGGGCATGCTCCCCGTAAAAAAAATTTCGAGGGTGCCATTTCGTGCATTTTCCTGCATTTCAAACGTGTTTTTGATACTTTTAAGATACCGATTTTGGAAACAGAAAATATAAATTTATACTCAGACATTTATTTAAGGTTGTGGAATTTTAGGCCCCCCCTTGGATCCGCTAGTGTAAAAAATTGACGTAGAAGACGAGTACTAGAACTGGAGAAGATTCTACAAGACCAATACAAGTTATGTTTTGTCTCTGTTGTAAATAGTTTAGTGATTGTAGGTTTATAGGCCACTTCCAACAGCCTTGCTGTTGGGTTATAACCCGACGTGGTTGAGTGTTCGCCTTCAGGTCACAAGGTCCGGGGTTCGAGCGTCCAGGTGGGACCTTGGTATTTTCTCACCCAGGATTTACTTTAATGGTGTCAGAAGTGTTTGACGGACTCATTCGGGGAGCATGGAGGGTCAATCTGGAGAGCTGTCTAGCTCTGAAAAGTAAAAGAGGGAGAAGTGTAGTGATTGTAGGTTTATAGGCAACTTCCAACAGCCTTGCTGTTGGGTTAACCCTTTAGCGACGTGGTTGAGTGTCCGCCTTCAGATCACGAGGTCCGGGGTTTGAGCCCCAGGAGGGACCTTGGTATTTTCTTACCCAGGATTTACTTCAATAGGTGTTTTGGGCATAGTAGAGTAGTATACCGTCGGAAGTGCTATTGAGCCATTCTGCACTAGTCAATTGCAATCATTGCCTTCACACCGTAGGGGAACTCGGAATGGGAGGGGAAATTGCCGTGTTTTTAGCATCCAGCTTTCCCATGCAGGAGTTATGTTATGTGTTGTAACTGAGGGGCAGGAGTGTTAAAGAAGGATTTGACATTTTATAAATATAGTGAAAATGGAAGTAGAAATCTGTTTGTTTTTTAACATTATCTGTATGCATTTATTGAAGTAAAGCATTATATTCATATCAGTGGTGTAGCTAGGTTAAAACAATGTGTACTCAAAGCGGTTCCAGCACCAAAGATGCGAACATACTAGGATTGTTTGTGGGCTATCCTTCTTGAAAAAATAAAAATGAGGACGCCTATGGATGCATTTAAAATTAATTTTAAAACCGATCATTTTGAACACACCAATCAGTGTGTACGCAACTGCATTTTTGCGTACCGGTACCTACGCCACTGCATATTATTCAAAGATTTTATCATAATTACATGTACAAAATGTGACCTATTGGTCTAGCAGAATTAGAAATAAAATAAAAAAATAACTGACAAAGGATATGATTTTAATTGATTGCATTGATAAGTATTATTTTCAAACAAAATGATTACATGTAAAAATATAAAAACATAACACCAGATATACAAAAACGTACATTTAAACTAAACATTTTTCACAGTAAAATGATTTATAACATGCTTAATATGATGTTGTTAAAGTGGGGCGAATTGTCACTAATGTGGGGCGAATCATCACTAATTGGGGTGAATCGTAAATGGGGCACATCGTTATATTGCCTTCCTTTTATAATTCATTTCCTAGAAAATCAAGGATTTAAAATTCCTGTAACCTCCAAGGCACTCAGTATGTTACCAAATATTGAACATTTAGTTATGAAAGTAATTTTTATGAAAGATTTCAGAAAGATATGATATGTTGTAACGCGTAATGTCCATGGTAATTTATTGCTACAAGCTAATTTACCTTACAGCAATTATGTTACAAAATATCAGTTTATCCACGATAATCTTTCCGGCAAATAATTATTCAAATTACGGAAAAACACGACTAGAACATAGCGCCCCTTGTTACCAAAATGTGACTTATAATTTTGAAATGACATTATGCTTAGTTCTATTTTGCCTAGTGCCTGATAACATTTTCCATACTGGTTGATCACCTCGTGCATTTTGTTCTTGGATGCAAGATAACCACAGCATGATGAAATAAACCATTACGCTAGATTGCACTGTCATTCACTCAAATGAAAATATGAAAAAGGCACCATGGCCTAAACAACATACAAGTTGTAACTTCCAGCAAGCATGGTATCATTGTCAACAAGCGTGATGAAAGTGCAAGCATGCATGATGACTGTACCAATAAGCACAATAGCAGTGTCAATGAGTAAATTGTAACAGTAAGCAGGCATTGTGTAATTTTTACCTCAATATCATTCCATAGGCATATATAGGAAAAACTTTAAAAATCTTCTTCTCTGAAACCACAAGGCCTAGAGCTTAGATATTTGGCATGTAGCTTTGGCTAGTGGACCTCTACCAAGATTGTTCAAATTATTACCCCCGGGTCAAAATTGACCCCGCACCGGGGGTCAGTTAGTTTTACATAGGCTTTTAAGGAAACATTTTAAAAATCTTTTTCTCTGAAACCACAAGGCATAGAGCTTAGATATTTGTCATGTAGCATTGCCTAGTAGACCCCTTCAAAGTTTGTTCAAATTATGCCCCTGGGGTCAAAATTGAACTTGCCGGGGGTCACTTGTTTTACAAAGGCGTATACATTTGTATAGGAAAACCTATTTGGTATATAACATTATCTAGTGATCTTCCACCAGGCAAGTGGACTTGTACCAAGGTGAGTTATATAGGGCCATCTTGGCCCTCTTGTGTCACAGTGTCTTTAACTTTAAACTGTCCTTGGATAGTTTGACTTTTTCCACATTACTGATTGCATTCAAGGAGGCATACGTGTTTTACAAACAGCTCTTGTTTAAGTATGGTCTCCATTGATCCACAGTTTAGTAGCCAACTTGATATTGTTTTACATATCAATATGGTGGTAACAAACAAAAATAATGAATAGAATAAAACAATAACCCTTTCCCAATATTCAGCTCATTTTTACAGAGTCACTGACTTCCTTCTAACTCATGTAAGATTACCTAGCGTTAAATACTATTTACGAGCAATTATTCGATAACTTTCGTGAATTCACGGAGACATCGGAATCTTCACAATATTACATTTTAAAAGTGACACTGCCTATATAAATCATCAAATGGGTGAGCGAAATCCAAAGATAGTTGTATTAATTTTTACTCCAACTGATTCTCAAAAGGGTCTCTTTACTGATACTGCTATTGCAAAAATGATCCGGTTCAGTAGCCGGTCGCCGTTCTGTTGTTATAACTACCGTTGGCAGTACTGTAACGTGACTTTATTGTGTATGATACTATCTTGTAAAAAATGGAAATGAAAGTAATGCAAAGATGTACACATTTGTACTTGATGTACACCATGCTACAGTCCTTATCCCTCCAAATAGACTGTCGGTAATAAAGTCTGGAAAAGAAGGGATTGCAAAATAAATGTGTCAGTTAAAGATTTATCATCTGCAAAAAGGGTATACAATAAGGAAAAGAAAAATAACTCGCTGTCAAAAAAAGCTTATGTAGTGATATACATAAAAACTGTGTGACACATGAATTGCAGCACGTGTAATGTGTCTAACTATAGGCTTAAAGGGGTAACTTGACTATATAAACCACTAGATGGCGCTGGGGCAGGTTTTTCAATAATTTCAAACATGTTTCACATCAGGGACAGTTTTTTTTAAATTTTGACAAAATTACAAAACTGTTTCCTTTGAAATGTGCTACAAAGGTAAACTGTGCCATTTCATAACAGTTCATCCAAAAATCTTAATGACATATCTGTTCTAAAAGTGACTTTGAGAACAAAAATCAATCTGTCAAGCAGACGATCTCAGATTTGAATTTCCCGGAAGGTGTGGCTAATTGCTGATAAACTCTGTGTTTGTAAAGAAAGGCCACGTGGTGATGTTTATACACTTGAGAGTAGTGGCATGCATTACAGAACAAAACAGTTTACTAACCTTGATGAAAGTTTATTTCCATAAAATGAGAATATCCTTCATTAAAATGAACCATTAAGGTAGTCAAGGCCTACATAAGTAAGTTAAAAGTTAGCAGATACATGTAACATAAACATATGTTTTTGTGCAGAAATCTATTCAAGTTGCCATGTGTTTTTCAAGTAGTCAGTATTGAACTTTTTAATTTTGGTATAAATGCCTAACTTGCAAAAGTGCACAGCATGACACAACTTCCCTTACGGTTCAATATGTCTTTTATTCCACCATTCATCTACACTTTACTTCAAAAGCCCATTCTGGCTAAAGTATAGTTCAGTATTTTCTATAATAATTTTTTGTTGTATGATACTATTTCCTGGTCCCGGTGGTCTTCTATTTCTTGGTCAAGCCCGTGGGTATGCAGCTACATAATGCAAACCATAAACAGTGTTGTTATAAATTTAAAAAAAAATGTTTATGTGACTGTCTTAGACGAAGAATCCTCCTAGTAAACCACTGCAAGGAGCGCACATGCAGGGTCAGTTAATATTATCCTGGCTCATTATATATTATTTGATCCATTATTATCCAAGAATGAGGCTTTAGATTGATTTTACTATTGCTTTTAATAATTTCTCCATTTTATTTTTTTCCTTGATGGTCTAAAATTTACATAACCCCGTGTTATCATCACTATGAACTTTCAAATCCGTGTCAAGAACATTAAAACTAACACAAATAGCTCCATTTACTCTCTTTTGATATAAACAATACATGTCTTTTTCTGATGCACTTTTTCTGCAATGCTTTATTAAAATATAAACTTTATTCTTCATCAACTACATGCATATACATTGTATTGTGTTCTGAACTGTTGTGCGAATTTCCCTCCTTTTTCTGACACATGTATCAGTTTCATGTCTGGAATTTTTGTCCTTCGAGAAAAACAAAAATCAGACCATGCCGATAGCATATAATTACCAAGTAATTTTGTGACTCTATCTTAATTAGGTGCTGACATATTCATTGTACCACAATGTATTTATATTGTAGGAAATTGCACAAAATCAGGCCTTGTGCAAAATTTGACTCTGTGAGTTAGGTGTGAAATAAAGTATTTATCTTTAAATTTTCTAAAAAGGGAGAATATGAATGAATATCATGGAATAAAAAAAGTGAGAAGAAATGATTCAGGAGGTGGATAAATTTTCATCTGATTCCAAAAGGCTCATATTAATTATATAGATACAAAAAATAAGAAACGTAAAGAAGCCCCAAGTCAGCTCAAGAGCTAAAATCGTCTGCTTGCTATTGTGACTCATTCACTCTTTGCCAACCTCCAGTTTAATTGACAGGTAGTTTTGGAGGTATCAAGTTACAGCTGCACACAACAAATACTCGCTGGTATACCAGCGAGAGTTGCCCCTTTAAAGGTCCATTACTAATACCAAATTGAATTTTCTGGAATTGTAACAGGGAAATATAGTTTGAAACTGACTTCTAAAACTTTACAATAGCCGTGGAGTATTGCCTGTTTGAAATACTGCTGCAGAAAAACGAGTGAATGTTTTGTATTTCCTTAGATTTACCTGGGTGGTCTTTTTGTCCTACTTTCGCCGGGGGTCACTTGTTAGCTCACCGAGATATTAGGATCGCATTCCGTCTGTCGTACGTCGTATGTCCGTTAACATTTTCCTTCAAACGACATCTCCTCTGAAACCACTGGGCCAATGTTGATGAAACTTGGCAGAGATGTTCCTTGCATAAAGCCCTCTAATAATTGACCTTACGCCAGGAGAGATGTAGCCACGCCCACCGAAATCAAGGGGCACTACTCCTGCGAAGTCCGACAAACACAGAAAACGGTCAAACAGATCTCTATTGAACTAAGTCTGAAATCATTAGTTTTATTTCTTTAATATTTAACTGTACTTTGATCCTTTTGATGATTTCAAAAATAAATCTATAAAAGTGTGAATTTAGGGGGGGGGGAGACAAAATTTTCGAAAACGCGTGCGGATTAAAGCTAGTTATTTGCATATGCGTTGCAATCATTTGTATTTTATGAAATGTTATTTTAATTAGCATCATTGAATGCGTCATCAAATATTTACGGTAGCATTATTATGTCCGCTGCGCATTAATTATTAAATACTCTTCAAAGAGGCGTTAACAGTATACTGGTAATTGAAAATCTCTTAGATATTAGATATCAATTACCATTTTTATTAACATGTGGCATCAATAAAAGTAACTGTGTAACCATGGTTTTTAATTTTGTATTTCGTGGAAGATTCGAAGGTCAAGGTCACACTTAGAGGCCAAAGGTCAGATACAAGAATAATTCAAGAATGACTTTGTCCGGAGCATTTCTTCATGGATGGATTTTGATGTTACTTGGTACAAATGAGCTAACCTTGTTTTTAGAATTACTATCCTTTGTTGTTACTATAAATATCTTATATTGTAATTTTTTTATTACTGGCCGTATAGAAAAATTGCGATTCACCAGGTCTAAGGTCAAGGTCACACTTAGAGGTAAAAGGTCAAATTCAAGAATATCTTTGTCCGGAGCATTTCTTCTTCATGCATGGAGGGATTTTGATGTTACTTGGCACAAATGTTCACCACCATGAGCTTACCTTGTTTTTAGAATTACTATCCTTTGTTGTTACTATAAATATCTTATATTGTAATTTTTTATTACTGGCCGTATAGAAAAATTGCGACCACTTTTCTGTGGTACAACATGCATGTTACATCCAATATTTAGGTGTATTTTGACCTATCTCTACTTGGTAAGGAGTTAGCCCTTTTGACAGCTGGCGGGCTCGACATGTTGCACGTGGGCATCTCTTTAAGCGCATGGTGACACTTTTGTTTACATCTCTAATCATTGATTTTAATACATGTACATATTAATAACATCATTGTTGCACTGTTATTCTTTAACTGTTTTATTCATTGCTTGAAAACCACTGCTTGCATCACAGGCACATGTCACTGTAAAGGGTTGTAGTGATTCACATGCACAACCAGTGTCGCACATATCCTTGCATGTGCATACTGTCACAAAGTTGACAGACGGGCCTTCATTTCCATATAAAGATAGTGGCAGCAATTTTATCATTGTTTTTGTAAAGTTTGGATTATTGTGTTAATTGTTAGACTTTTTCTATAAAAGTAAGAGCATGGTTTCTAGTATTGAGTTTCGTTTATTTTAATGATTTTTTCATTAAATTCGGTTCAGTAATAAGAAAGTTATATTTTCGCATTTGTGGTGGTTGTTTTACAATTTTACTGAGACCACTATGACGGACCTGAATTTATATAACTTATTTTGACCGACATAAATTGTATTCGTGCATTTCATGTCTGCATGGAGGTTATGATTTCCCCATGAAGTTATATACAGTATTTAAGAAACGACTGACTATTAGAAAATTGCACACACAGTATTATGACTTGACATTCGAGATGTTATCAAGTTCCTACTTTAGCTTGATCAAGGCAGATGAATTTATTTTTGAAAGTTTTCTATTTTGTTTCGTAAATTGTTTCAGTAGATAGATTTTTGTAAGCTATTAGATTTCGTTTTCAAGATGTCATAAATTTCAAAGTAGCTGAATTTGTTGCAAGTTCATCGAGGAATCACGGCAGTTTGTTTTTAGCTCACCTGGCACAGAGTGCCAGAGTGAGCTATTAGGATCGCATTCCGTCTGACTTACTTTTTACGTCCGTTAACATTTTCCTTTCTACTTTTATTTTTTTCTTCCTCCACCCCCCCCCCCACCCCCAAAAAATAACCCCCCCCCAAAAAACCCCTAAAAAAAAAAAAAAAAAAAAAAAAAAAAAAAAAAAAAAAAAAAAAAAAAAAAAAAAAAAAATTTTTTTTTTTTTTTTTTTTTTTTTTTCTCCCCCCCCCCCACCCTTTTTTTTTTCCCCCCCCCCCCCCCCCCCCCCCCCCCCCCCCCCCGGGGGGGGGGGGGCCCCTTTTATAGCAAAACTTCTTTTCAAAAACCACAAGGCCTAGAGCTTAGATGTTTAGCATTGCCTAGTGGATTTCTACCAAGATTGTTCAATTGTTCAATTTATGACCCACAGAAAGCATGTTAATACTTAAAATGATGTTATAACAAAGAAATCCAATTTGTTTAAAATAGTATTGTCACAAGCTGTTTCATAACAGTAACATTAGACATATTTAGATGAAGGATTGCCTATTGTTCTACCAAGATTGTTCAAATCAAGACCCATGGGTTAAAATTTAGGCTGCAGAGAAATCACTTGATTTTACACTCTTAGATTTATAAAGAAATCTAGAAATGGGCTTTGTGTACTATTTCCATTTCTAACGTTTTCAGGTTGTCTAATTACGTCAACATTTTAAAAGCATTTTGTATGCTATTTCCAGTACATTAAAGTTTTTAGAAGAATGTGTTATCTATTGAAAACTTCATTTGCTCATTTTTTTGCAGTGATAAAAAAAATTTGTCCTGTATTCATGACACATCTTGATCTCTCTATGGTAAGGCCAGAGTTCTTATATCTCTTGGTTTACGCGACCGCTGGTCCTATTTATATTAAAATTTTAGAAGAATGTGTTATCTATTGAAAACTTCATTTGCTCATTTTTTTGCAGTGATAAAAAAAATTTGTCCTGTATTCATGACACATCTTGATCTCTCTATGGTAAGGCCAGAGTTTTTATATCTCTTGGTTTACGCGACCGCTGGTCCTATTTATATTAAAATCGCACCGTCCGTCTGTCTGTCCGTCCGTCCGTCTGTGCGTCCCCACTTACAAATTCGTGTCAGGACGTACTTTTTCATGCTTGAACGATTTAAAAAAACTTAAGGCACACATGAATGACCACATCAAGACGACAATGTCGCGTGCAAGACCCACATCCCTATTCTCATGGTCAAGGCCACACCTTGCAGATCAAGGTACCTATGGAATCCTCCCTATATCACAAATTCATGTCCGGACCGTAACTTTGTCATGCATTGAAGGATTTTAAAATAACGTGGCACAAATGTCTAGCACATTAAGGCGACGTGTCGCGTGCAAGACCCACGTCCCCACCTCAAAGGTCATACTTAGAGTTTGAAGGTAATGGATTCCTCTATATATGCATATATGCACACATTCGTGTCCGGACTGTAACTTTGTCATGCATTGAAGGATTTTAAAATAATTTGGCACAAATGTCTAGCACATCAAGACGACGTGTCGTGTGCAAGACCCACGTCCCTAGCTCAAAGGTCAAGGTCATACTTAGAGTTTGAAGGTAATGGATTCCTCTCTATAAGCATATAACACACTCGTGTCCGGACTGTAACTTTGTCATGCATTGAATGGATTTTAAAATAACTTGGCACAAATGTCTAGCACATCAAGACGACCTGTCGCGTGCAAGACCCTTGTCCCTAGCTCAAAGGTCAAGGTCACACTTAGAGTTTGAAGGTAATGGATTCCTCTTTATATGCATATAAACACACATTCGTGTCCGGACTGTAACTTTGTCATGCCTTGAAGGATTTTAAAATAACTTGACACAAATGTCTAGCACATCAAGACGACGTGTCGCGTGCAAGACCAACATCCCTTCCACAAAGGTCAAGGTCAGAGTTTATAGGTAATGGAATCCTGTATATATGCATACATTTGTGTCCGGACTATAACTTTATCATACTTCGAAGGATTTTAAAATAACTTTGCACAAATGTCTAGCACATCAAGCGGATGTGTTGCGTGCAAGACCCAAGTCCCTACCTCAAAGGTCAAGGTCACACTTAGTGTTTAAAGTAATGGAATACTGTATGCATGGTTACTCTGTCATGCATGGAAGGATTTTAAAATGACATAGCACATTTATTGAGTACATGGAGAGGACACAGACTGAGGCACCTCTTTCGGGGACATTCGTCACTTGTGAGGGACAGCTCTTGTTTAAAAATGTAGAATAAAAAATGAAATTATGAACTGATATTTTATTTTTATTATTGCCGCCGGTCTGACTCCGCAGTCTTGACATTAAATAAAATAGAGGGGTTTGACCTGTTGGGCTATTTGTTTCGCGCAAGCCGGCGTACGCCTGACAATACGTTTCTAAAATCCAGGTGAAATCCGGCGCATTATCGGCAGTGGGGTTTGGATATAGCCGGATATATTGCAGTGTGTCTGAATCATATAGCCCCTTTGATGACATCCGGAAAAGTGGCCGCGCCCATACACAACGAGGTTAATTTTAACGTGAAGATTTTTTCCAAAACTACAAAAAAGGAAATCGTAAAGTTTAATCTTTTAAGTAATGTAGGCGACTGCCTGATCAGGTCAGGGCTTATTGATCCTGGGGATAATCTGAAAGTCACAAAAATTGCAGCAGTAAGCAAGAAAGATGAGGAATTTCCTGTAGTGTCGAGACACCAGTGAAGGTGCTCGTCGACCTTTGGTAAATCTTTCATAATCTTTATAATTTATTTCATGGACGTTGTTTTTAAGCAGAAATAATATAATGATTGTTTATTCCCGATTCCAGACTTCTTTTTATGACTAGATAATAAAGTGTCATAATCATAGGAATACATACTTGAAAGATATTATTTTAAAGTACATGTATTTATTTTGTTCGAAAATGACGATTATTGACGGGTGCAGTAGACTGATGGGCATGTTCAATATGTGCTCTGTTCAATACTGTAGGAAAAGTCCTTCATACTCAATATTCTAGAAAATTTTACCATAAACCAAGAAATATAAAATATCTGGCCTAAAATTGGCACTTATATAAGACTATAAATAGCAATTATGTAATTCTCCACTGCTGGAGATGTTCTTGATCCCTAGTTGAACTTCCATGTTAAAGATTCCAAGATAAAGTTGGTAGTTGTAATTGTTACATTCACATCACAAGAAAGTCCATATATAAAATTAAATGAATATTTAATATATACAAAACATATAAGAAGATATCAGATTTATCAATGACAAATATGCCTATACATTTTTTTCTTCCATAAAAGAATTAGCTCTTGCCCTGTTTATTTCTTAAATGTACTCGTCCATCTATCAATTTGGACAATACCGTAAATTGTTTAAAAAATGAATAGCTCACAGTGCAGATCATGATTAGACAGCAAAAAGATGAAAAGCAAAAAGTGCAGATCATGATCAGACAACAAAATAATGAATAGCGAACAGTGCAGATCATGATCAGACAGCAAATAATGCAAAGCAAACAGTGCAGATCATGATCAGACAGCAAAAATGAATAATGAACAGTGCAGATCATGATAAGACAGCAAAAAATAAATAGTTGACAGTGCAAAGCATGATGAGACAGAAAAATGTGAATAGCTAAAATTGCAGATCTTGATCAGACAGCAAAATATGAAAAGCTCATAGTGCATATCATGATCAGACAGCATAAAATGAAAAGCGTACAGTGCAGATCATCAGACAGCAAAATAATGAGGCCTAGAGCTTAGATATTCAGCATGTGGCATGACTCTCTACCAAGATTGTTCAAATCATGACCTCAGGGTCAAAACTGACCCTGCCGGGGGTCTCTTGATTTTACATAGGCTTATTCAGAGGAAAATCATGTGCCAAAGGTAAAAATTGACCCTTTCTGCTATTAATGACCTTCTATTATAGCCAATGGTAGACAGGTGAGCGATATAGGGCCATCGTGGCCCTCTTGTTATTTTAAATCTTTCTCAAATCCCATTGTGTGATTACTTTGTTTCAGTAATCATTGATTATCTAGTCCAATGTAATGATTGTACATAGTGAATGTAAGCTGCAGTTTAAATCAGTTAACTCAGTTTAATTGTGTTTCATTTAATTTTACTTTCATTCTTAATAATAATACAAGTTGTTATTGTTAATGAGAAAGATTAATTAATGAACGTATTAAGTGACGTATTACACTATTGAATATGGCACGTTTTATAATACTAATACGTTTACTGTTGGGTTACCTTCAGATTGTATGGTGTACACTCGTCTTTAAATTGAAACACATGTTCATATATATTTGTTTGTTTGCACGTTTATGGGAACCTACAAAGGTATGGTGTACCCGTCGGACCAATTTATGTCCGATACGTTTGATGTGCCATGGTATTTACCATATGTTATATCTTTTAGCTTTCTCCCCCGGAAGATACAATGCCCGGAGTGGTTGAGATATGTATTGCCTCCAGACGATGACTTCCTGGAGAAGACCGACATGTTACGTCGATAGACTACTACGAGGGCACTATTAATTACTAATACTCGTAGATCCGCCCGGATGTATTGATTCCCGAGCACAGACTGGTCTACGTGGTGCCCCATTTACAAAAACACTTTTTGTGCAATTGACATTAAGGTCTACTTAAATCCAACCCCGGCCCAGTAAACAATAGACGTCAACTTAACGTTGTATAGACGTTAGACCCCGACGTTGGATTTTGATTGGTTTTGCAAACCGGTTAGACGTCTGAATCCCGACGTCTACCCAACGTCAGAATTTGACCATTCACGACGAATATCCAACCACCCAGAAAACAAATGACGATGCAAAGACGTTGGTTACACGTCAGACCCTGAATATGGATTTCGGATTAAAAAGATAAAATACTGGTTCAGTACCGAATTTTATTAGTTATAGTCATATTACACTATTAATCAGAGACATAAACAAAACCACATGTATCAATAATATATATTACAACTAATCAAGAAATTAAAAAAAAAATGGAAATAATGTGTTTTTCTAAAAATACTAATTTCAGTGTCCAAATAGTAAGAAATGTATGTAGCTTTATGCACATTTAAATCATCCTTTACGTCTGTCACTGTGACAGTACTTTCATTTCAATTACAGTAATTTAAAGTAGATGAATAATAAATCAAAAATATTTTCAAGCAAGCAATGGAATTGAATTGTAGCTAGTTAGTCTATCGGAATGACTACCATATTTCACATATAAACAACATAAAACCACTGTAACAAACAAAATACAAGAAATACAATTTTCATACAAAAGACATAGTTAATAGGAGCTATTTTCATTTGTGTGGCAGGTCATATGTAAAAATTAAACAATGTTAAGGAAGGTGTAACTAATGGAAAGAGACACAACAAGAAACACTTTTGTAAAAATGAGTTATCAAAATCAAATATGTAGCTGGTATAAGCTGGCTGACATTCAGGCAGCGACGTAACAGGAAAGTTCACACGGCGTCCCACTAAATTTGGATTGAAGATGTAACGTCATGTTCCGCCAGCCCTTCCACCACTTAAGTTTTCATTGCACTGGCTAAAACCAAAACTATAGATGATTAGAAACATATTTGATAATACATGTTAACTTAAAGGCAATAATCAAAATTTTATCGGCATACTTTAATATCATTTTCTCTCAGGTTATTCTTTGTCACAGAATCGAATGAATCTAAGGTCCGAATGTTATACCCAAAGGAAAGTAATTGCTAATACAACAATTGGTTGGTTAGTTATTTAATTATGAGAAGTCATTACTAGTACTTTTTAATGTATGAAAGTTTTTAGTTACTTGCAACAGAGACTGTGTACAACTATGACATGTGAACTGTTAAATCATAATCAATGAATACGTATTAAAATATATTTTTACCGATTTCAAGTCCATATGTAGAGAACGATGAGAAGAGGAGCTTTTGTGTATTGCGCTTCAAGTAAAACTTTGCCATAAGTTCATTGGACATTAATCTGAAAATATAATAAAACGTAAATAGAGTTCAGTGAAATTTAAACAAGTTATATGATCACTTAGTATCATCATCATAGACTTTTATTAGTACATCAGAACATAATTTTATTTACATTTGGATTTTGTACTTAAAAGTTAAAATGCTTAACGATCAATGTTAAAGCTGTGAAATCACGTTTCCCCGAATATAATTTATTTTCCCATTAGCCAGATGTGCGAAGCCGAGAATCCAGGTAGAATTTCCTCACTACATTAATGATTTATTATGTCATCTACACATTTTACATGCCCGTGTAGATTATGTTGGAATTTATGCTACGTACTTCATGCACAATGTTTACATATCCTGTTATAAAAAAATTAACAAAAGTTAAAATAAAAAATAACAAAAGCAAGCATTATTGCGGGCCGCAGCAGCGGCCCGCTATATTTAATACGTGGTTGGAAAATGTAACATGTAGGTGAAGTAGTGTATAGTTCTTTAAACAAAATGTTATGAAAATCGCCTAGGAAGGTACGCTAAAGAATTGGTTAAACCACTGATCGCTGTGCAGCTTTAGAATTGTCAAAAAGTTGATATTTCTATCTTTTATCTATGTAAACGTTAAATTATTTCATATGCTTATGTAACGTTTAATAAGTAGTGAAAAGTTTTTATTCGGTTCGGCGAGTATAAAAACCGATATCGGTCAAACATGCCGGTATTTTCCGGTATCGGGTAAAGTGGGTCCATTACGTTACTATGACTCGATTTTTATGATTTAAAATTTACATTCACACCTCAGTTTGTTTTTGAATGAGAGTATCACTATACAGTCACTGACAGTCTATTTTAATCAGAAATAGCATGTTAGAGCAATAAAGTGACAGGTAGCCAAATGTTACTATCTGGCCGGGATGCACTTTCCATTTTTATCAGACTGGTTTACATTTAGAATTATCAGACTGGTTTACAACAATTAACTGACAGGAAGTCAAAGTTAATTAATTGGTCGGCATGCACTTTTAATTAACGAGACTTTTCGGTAATTATGAAAATGTGCGTTGTTTTGTTTACAAACATTTTGACTGCAAACGATTTTGTGAGGATAGAGGCAAGAATAGTATTGTACGTTCTGAAAATCCCCTAAATGGAACATAGGTCAAACAATGGAACAGAAATGATACACTGAAAATAAGTAACAGTTACTAGATTGTTACTAAACAAACAGATAGATAAGTATTTGCTTTACATGAACCTAGAATATAAATTTATTCCGTCTATGTTATAAAGTCTATAAAGTTTATTTGCATCTCCCATTTCAAAATATTAACATGAAAGCTTTCTTTCTAGGCCCGCTGTGATACGTAGTATCACAGTTTTTCTTGTCTATTATAAGATACACTTACACCCGTGCATTGTGATTATGTAGTGGGTGGGGTACGGACACTGAATTCGGTTTAATCGATCGTCAACACTGCATGGTCAAGCAAACAGGTATCGTTTGTACTAATGTAGATAAAATATAAAGAAATCAAATCCATTTTTATCTTACCTTTGAAAACTGTTGAATTTCTTCTTTCTTCAACTGAGATCGAAACGTCTTCACCGGTTTGCTGTCTTTCACTTTCCGCCAACATTTGACTTGAAAAGCGATAGGTTGCATGCACATTTTACGTATTCGAAATTAGAATCATATAATTTCCAAGCACTTGAAGAGAAGTGATAGCAAATACATTTGTATAAAGTTCCGTAATACGTTAGGGACTTAATGCCGCTGGTGGAGGCCTTAAAAGTAAAATGCATGAATCCGTTGAAAATGCGCCACCTACAAATATAATTCAAGCATGTTGCAGCGCCACCTATTGAAAATATTTAAAGGGGCAGAAGGGGAGTAATTTGTTAAATAAAAATTCACAAAAACCTCATCGCAGTTGCAGTTATCTAATTGATAACTGCAATTGCGTTGAGGCTTTTGCGAACTTTTATTATTAATCTAATTGATCACGCAAACTTATAAAATAATTTCCGGGGATTACTCTCTTAAAAACTTACGACCTCAATCCGACGTCGTTTCAACATCGGAAACCGACGTTATGTGGACGTCGGGGTTTTGACGTTTGACAGACGTCGGATTAGGGTCGCCGACGTCATGACCAAAATCCAACATTGATCCAACGTTGTACCGACGTCGCGTGTTTACTGGGGGATTACCGGAGCCTATACGGAGATGTTATTCTAAATGGCGAGGACAGTCTTTTGTAATTGTATAACGTGTTTCACCGTTAAGTAGAGTGTAAACGTGTCTAAATCAGGACTATCATTAAGACGTTTTTGCTGTTCATTCTTATCATCCTATTCAGGGTTGGGGTCAATTACTTCCAAATCTAATGCATTGAATTAGCATAACTTGCTCAAATTTCAGCATTAAATTAGCATTAGCATTACCTATTATTTCAAAAGTAATGCATAAGCATTAGCATTGACTCAAGCAATTTGAAACTTAAATTCAGAACTCAGTTTTATTACTTCTGAGTTTAACATATTTACAGATACAGGAAGCCAGAAAACTTCAAAATAGAAAAATATAATACAACACTATCAAGCACATGTCTCTTGTTTAATCACTTTTGTCAGTTCACTTTTCTATCTAAAATTTACTATTGTTACACTTGCAGATGAATATAATTTGATATAATTTAAAATATAATTTTAAATAATACATGTGTTACTATATATAGTAACATATTTGTACAGTATTACGATGATTATCTTCACGGTCAGGGCAATATAAAATAATTGGCCCGCGCGTGAGGGCCGATAATGCGATAATCAGCCCTCAGAAAAGGGACACGCGACGTCAACGGCTACAAATGACGTCACCTCTTGAATAAAATGGCCACCGGCGACAAAATCAAAATCAATTGAATCGCGATCAAAAGAGATCATTTAAAACAAAGTGATAGAAAATAGATCTTCAATTATGGGTGTAACAAGATAGAAGCGAATTTATCGAAAGTAAAGAATATCATCAACACTAGGAAAAAGATGACGCGTAACGATAAAAACATCAAGGAATGTGGCCGTGAAGTGAGGAAAACACAAACTTTAAATCATAATCACTAAATGAACAGGATCTGTAAATTACACGTAAGTTTTTATTTTTCTAGGACAATGTATCTAGTAGTTTAGCACATTGTATGCTAGAATAGTGATTAAAAACGAAAGATATGTATTATAGACGTTAATTCACGACTGTGCCGGGCCGGGACGTATAATCGGCCCTCAGTCGCATAATAGCACTCGGGCTAAAGCCCTCGTGCCATTATGCTTCCTGCGGGCCGATTATCACGTCCCGGCCCGGCTCAGCCGTGTATTGTCCTCTAAGTAATGACAAGATGTGTGCTGACTGAACAAAAAAACTCATCTTCTTTTGATATTTTCATGCAAGAAGTGAAAGGCCCTATACTGCTTGAGTCAATCTGCAGATGATGTATATGGAATGTATTTTGCATTACCTTACAATAATTCTTATAAGATATAGATTGTTCAAAACAAATGAACGACAAACGTGTGCAATGCAAACAGTTTGCTTATAATTTCATACTCTTGTTTTAAAGAGCTTCTTTTGGCACATCGAAGTGATTCAGCACATTCCTGTTTGCACATCACATGCAACTTTAACTGCCTACTTAATTTTACAGGTAGACAGGTGAACATACTATAAATCTACATGTATAACTGGTCCACTGATCTTAAATTACAAATCATTTCTGTGATCTATTGGCAGATTACTATAGTGGTCATTTACTGTTTGCGTTCATATTGAGCAAATCCTGACAACAAAATACATCTTAACAACTTCAACTTGCTTTAGGCAAAATTGCTTTAACACCCTAAATACCATATATTTAAATAGCTGCAAGTCATATAATTATGTTTGTAATTCATTTCTATTTAAAGGGCAATTAGTTTGAAAAAGTCTATCTTTTAAAAAGACAAAATATTTGGAAATGGGAATTAATATAATAAGACATAACTTGATAGCTCAGGTCAAATAAATATGATCAAAGACACACTTCAGATACACAGCTTTCCTTTCATTTTCTCACTGTACAATTTGTGTTTATATATAAACCTGTGACAAAAGCTAATGCAGAACTAATGCTAATGCATTAGCAAATTTTAGAAATCCAATGCGTTGAATTAGCATTAGATCTAATGCAAAAATGTCTGCTTTAGTCATTAGTTGCATTAGTTGAAGAAAAGCTAATTTGCATTACCCAACCCTGATCCTATTCAATGTTCTTATTTTGTATTCATCTTTGTATATATTCATCACTGTAATTAAAGTTGTAAATTTTGTATAGTGTTGAGTGTTTGATTACTCTGGTGTGTTTAGCCCTGACCGTCCATCGTTACACATACCACCTCACCAATTCCAAAGAAAAAGCTTGTTGTGTGACAACACAAAATACGATACTCAGCTGTCGGCGATGAAACAATGCAGTGTTCAGGGACACAGTGCACTGTATTTACATGGGCGAATGTTCTGCCTGTCTGGAAACACACAGTTTAAGCGCCGATGCGTCTGTATCAAGGTTAAAATAAAGATTGCATTGCTACCTTACAAAGATGTAATCCTAGCATGTAATATCATTATAGATACTTCCTCAGACATTATGTTTAGGAACTTTTCTCCCAAATCACTACTTCACAACAAGACTTAGTGTACCTTCTTGAGTGAGTTTGTTGCTAGTAGACGAATGTACATCTCTGTATCGGTTAAAAAGCTCCTTACAGCTCCAACCGTGCCCTCGGGAACAACAAGGCGTTTTTCAACAACAGCTTTTAAGATTAGCACAGCAGAGGGGGGGGGGGGAGGGTTCAGCAAAGAAAAGGGATGTATAATTGTATGCTCAGACAAACCCATCTGTCATAATAATGTTTCCTAAATGACTAATTACATTTGTATCAGTATAATGTGGTCCTGTTTGGTCAACATCACCTGCTTCTGTAAATGAATTAGAATATTTTGCAGTCACTGGCTCAATCTAAGGCCCCATCATGGGGGTCAGTCATATGATACTGCCCTTTGCTTTTAGGGCTTTGTTTTCAGTTACTTCAAGGCTACCATACAGAGTTGAATAGTGTTGAAACGTTCTGAAGGTAATCGTCCCAAAAGGCAAAAGTTGGTGATGCTTCCCGTCCTTGAGCGCGAAACTTATCTAACAAAGATATCACCTTATCAACAAAAAAGACTGTTGCATTTTTCTGGTCACGTTGGGATGGGTTGTCAGAGAAGATGTCATGTCCGTTTGCCTAACACCAAGTGAAAATTGAGAAGACAGCATGTTTTTAGAACATCACTAATCGTCAAAAAGGCACGGAGGCCTCTCTCAAAATCTTTACTTGCGAGAGTAAACAACTCAGAATCGGAGATCAGTGTAAACGTACCCTATATACGAGCTTAGATATTTGGCATGTATCATTGCCTAGTTGACATCTTCAAATAATGTTCAAATCATGACCCCAGGTCAAAATTGACCCAGCCATCGATGACCTTATATTATAGCCAATGGTAGCCAGGTGAGCGATATAGGGCCATCTTTGCCCTCTTGTTTTATTAAGTGTTCAGTTTGACCTTGACCATGACCTTTTCCAACTTTCCACTAAGGTCGGCAATTTTTGTCTACTGTACAATAAACTACATCGTCCGAGTCCACCAATAGGCGTATATTGGGTACTATACCCTTCATTCCGTCTAGGCACCAAACAAAAAAAGGGTACTTGTTGGGTAGGTCTAATGCTTTATATAGTGCGCTGTTGGGTATCTTCTTATAATGGGAAGCAATGTGAGAGTACCCAACAAATGCCCATTTATAAGGTTGTACGTTCGTCCGAGTTTAGCTTGTCCGGGCTGTAACTTATCCATGGATCAAGGGATTCTTAAATAACTTGGCACAAATGTTCACCATCATGAGATGGAGTGTCATGCGCAAGAACCAGGTCCCTAGGTCTAAGGTCAAGGTAACACTTAGAGGTTAAAGGTCAAATTCAAGAATGGCTTTGTCCGGAGCATTTCTTCTTCATGCATGGAGGGATGTTGATGTAAATTGGCACAAATGTTCACCACCATGAGACGGAGTGCCATGCGCAAGAACCAGGTCCATAGGTCTAAGGTCACACTTAAAGGTTAAAGGTCAAATTCAAGAATATGTTTGTCCGGAGCATTTCTTCTTCATGCGTGGAGGGATTTTGATGTAACTTGGCACAAATGTTCACCACCATGAGCTACCCTTGTTTTTAGAATTACTTCCCTTTGTTGTTACTATAAATAGCTTATATTATTATATTATTTATTATTATTATATTTTAACTTTTTTATTACTGGCCGTTGAGAAAAATCGAGACCACTTTTCTGTGGTACAATATGCATGTTACATCCAATATTTAGGTGTATTTTGACCTATCTCTACTTGGTAAGGAGTTAGCCCTTTTGACAGCTGGCGGGCTCGACATGTTGCACATCGGCATCTAGTATTGTCATTAAAATCTTAAATAACAGTTGTTACAATGTATTTTCGCTCTTTTAAGAAGTGGGAGGATAAACTGTAAGTTTCCGTTTATTGTATTTACCTACCTCAACCGTTGTTACTCCATGAGTGATCATTGAAAATCGTGTGAAAACAAACCTATTAATGGTCAGTTATTGAAACACGAGGGTTAAACTATTGTGAATGGTAATTTGTGCGGAGGGTTTTACAGTTTAAATCGATTAATGTTTAATTATTGAATAGATTTATATTGATCTCTTAACTCTAAATTAATGCACTATGTGCATGATTAGTAGTCTGTTTCACTAGAAATCGATTTAAAAGCGTCTGATAAGTTTGTTGTGAACATGTTGAGTAAACCAAGATGGCGTCTGAAAATTTAGTGACATATTTTGCGGTCGGTAAAATTGTCTACGAGTATTAAAAAAATAGTTAAAATTAATTTTTGTAATAACCTTGATAACCAAAGTTTTGTATGAAATGCCTCTTTTATTCATATTCGATGTTTCTTTGAACAAAATCTTGGTTAAAATTTCTTGTTGTTTTATATTAAGTTTTATTTTTGTGATATTATTTCTATCTTAAACAAAACAACTTAACTCATGCAATTTGCTTTTCTCTCAGCAGTTGTCATTACTTTTTGATACAATAATGGTTCTGAAAACAACTGCCAAAAATCTTGATAAAATTTGCACTTTATGACTATGACTTTACATTGCAAGTATTGCGAAGCTACACGTTGATAATTTCATACTCGAACAAAACAATATTGACATTGTCAAAAGTACATACATTTTAATTCATGTGTTGTCGATTTACTTACTTTCTTTTATCTGCTTTCAGGTAACTTCCAGTTTCAATTTACAAAATACAACACTGATTATATCGTGAGAGGACAGATATCTCATCATGGGTCGCAAGAAATAGTCCAAACTGTCTGTTCGAACAAAGAGACCAATATTTTATTTCTGATTTAGTGTTTGACTGGAAATAACAACTTTTAACACTCCCATCAAAGTATTCAACCAATCGATGTTAAGTTTTACACATTATGCTAATTAGGTCAAGGGTCAAGTGTTTTATTACCATGTTACATAACCTTGTTGATTAGACAATGGTCTTATCAGCAGGGGTGTGATATATGTCTTTTTGAAGATCAATAGTTCACTCTGTATGGGATTAGACCTCCTGTGGTTTGGGGGACACTTATGGAGGTTTGAATTGTCTTTAATATAAAGATGTACTAATTGGTGTATCGATTTTAAAAGACTGATTTAATAGATTTTGGCAACTTATTTGCACCAACTTGAATTGCAGAAAAGTAGCCCTTGGAAATTATATTTCTAATAATTTTGAATATTTGAAAGCAGAAATTAACAAAAAAAAAAAAAAAAAAAAAAAAAAAAAATATAAATATATATTCGTATATGCCTCATCTCTTGCCATTGAAAGTAGAACAAATACCTGTCATATATATGCTTATTGAAAACTTAACAAATAAAAACTTGTTGCTTGATATGCTTGTTGACATTCCTTACTCCAAGAAAACAATGTAGTTCTCGCAACGTTCTAGTACTCCGAGCAAACTTTTATTCCCCTGGCACCAGCCTCAGTGATTATAATACTTCTTTCATGCTCAATCCAATCTGAGCAGGGAAATTAATTTGTACTTTTCGTCGGTTTTAATGCATTATCAAAATCACTTCTTTCTCACTTGCAGTGAATTCCCCCGAGCAACTCGTCAAGATCGAGAACATTAAAATTAATAAAATCATCTTTTCCATAAGCCATATTAAAGAATTAACATAAAATACTCGTTGAAATACGTATCGTTCAATAAAATTTACGAGAATGACATGAGAAATACCAGCGATTTCGAACAAAAATGAAATGAAAATTACATAAATAATTGATAAATAATGTTTGCATAATTATTATTTGCAAACTCTAGAAAGATCAAAGTGATATAAATGAAAATACATATGAATTGCTGCTGATTAAAGTGTTTCAACAGAAGTTTTAACAAGAATCCCATAATTCATTGAAAATTGGTGCAGACATTTTTTTAAGAAGACCCGCTTCGAAATCAGTTTATTTTACGCGTGAAAAACTTTATCATTTTAAAGAATTATAAAAAGTATTCGTTCATTGAAAGCATTTCATTATTGTATTAGTTATCGTTATTATTTTCGAGTGTTTTAAAATGTACAAGTCTCTCAAAATCTCTATCCCAGTCGCAATTTCTTTCCGCAGTATCAGTACTGGAACAATACCATGGTTTTGGAGAACACATAGTAAATCTAGTAATGATTTTCTGTCTTGAAAAATTATCATAAATAAAATCATTGACATCGAGTAGGATTAATTATAAACTATTATAGCTGTAAACACTTGTTTTCAGTAAAATACTAGAAAAAGTCCCGTCTTTAGGGCTCATTTTTATGATATTATTTACATTTATTTGTTTCACAAAACGAAAACAAATCTATAAATGTATGTCACCAAATATTGAAGTTTTAAACTTTCGTTTATTCATATAATATAGCGATGCTAGAGTGAAATAGGCAAAAAATATGATATGTGACGACGCGCGTTATCAGTGGCCGACAGCATAAAATCGATACTACATAGGTAGATAAGCGAGTTTCATATCCCGGTTATAGAGTATTCCTGAAAAAAATATAAGTAGTCATATGCTATTATTTTGTCTTGCAAAACAAGCTTGGCAATCTTTTGCAAATTTCATCGGCAAAGAATATTATGAACACTTCATCGCGCTTCCACCAGATCTTCAAATAATAGAAATGTTTCGTGGCTTTTCATCTCTTAAAATGAGTGACAATGCGAGAATAATAGCTTTAAGGCTTTTGTAAAAAGTGCTGATCTTCTGAACTGGCTATAACACGAGCATTGTCCTATATCTTATTTTCACCCTGTTTCTATATCATTTTGATACCCTTTCGAAGAAACGGAGTACATTAAATGAAACATATAGGCAAATATAGACAAATAAAAACATGCATAATTGTATGTCTCTTCTGACTTGTTGATGACGTCATTTACACGTCATTCGTTCCTGGAATCAGTAGTCTGTATCATGAAACTTTTCTATACCATGTCTGTAAATATACTATCTGAATTTTACTGAACTAAATATACTATCTGAATTTTACTGAACTAATTTATTTGCACTTGTCATGTATAATATGTCAAATAATTTATATGTTTTGTTTCAATTTATATATGTAATCTTCACATGTTGAAGAATTAAAATGATTTATTACCCTTCCATTAAATATGCGGTCTTCTGATTGGTCAATGATCCGTAAATTGTGACGTCACGCAGTGACATTGAGGTATCATAAGGGGATTTGAATGTCTGCTAAAATAAATAAAACATAAACGGAATCTTTCAATATTTAAGAAAGGGAAGAGTAATAAAATTGTTATTTGTTTTTTTGACGTGATATATGGGGATATATTACCCGCCTCGACATAATATTACCCTTGCCTAACGGCTCGGGTAATATAAGTCTAGGCGGGTATTGTGGTTTTTGAAATGTAGCATGTTAACTATATATATGTGGTCTTGGTGCTAACAGCCCCCAGGCCTAAAATCACATGTCAACAGTCGATTAATTTAGGTTGAGCATATGGTAATACCTAATTTTCTGCAAGTTTGTAGACAGCTTTAAGATTCAATTATAATTCATATTCCTATAGATATGAACACATCATTATTGTACAATGAAAGGCCATATGGAAACAGTTTGTGTCGGTTTTTAGCTCACCTGGCACATAGTGACAGAGTGAGCTATTAGGATCGCATTCCGTCCGTCGTTCGGTGTACGGCGTCCGACGTACGTCCGTTAACATTTTCCTTCAAACGTCATCTCCTCTGAAACCACTAGGCCAATGATGATATTACATGGCAGGGACGTTCCTTGCATGAAGCCCTTTCATAGTTGTTCAAATAATTCCAATTCATGCAGAACTCTGGTTGCCATGGCAACGGTAAGGAAAAACTTAAAATAAGTTCTTCTTAAGAACAAGAGGCCTAAAGCTTAGATATTTGGCATGTGGCATAACCTTGTGGACCTCTACTTAGATTATTCAAATTATGACCCCCGATTTTAAATTGACCCCGCACGGGGTCATTTGTTTTTACATAGGCTTATATAGGAAAAACTTAAAAAATCTTCTTTTCTGAAACCACAAGGCCTAGAGCTTAGATATTTAGCATGTGGCATAACCCAGTGGACCTCTACCAAAATTGTTCAAATATAACCCCGGGTTAAAATTGACCTCATCCGGGGGTCACTTGTTTTTACATAGGCTTATGTAGGAAAACCTTTAAAAGAGTTCTGCTCTGAAACCGCAAAGCCTAGAGTTTAGATATTTAGCTTGTGGCATAACCTAGTGGACCTCTACCAAGATTGCTAAAATTATGAACCCAGGGTCAAAATTGACCCCGCCCAGCAGTCGCTTGTTTTCATATAGGCTAATATAAGAAAAACTTTAAAAATCTTCTTATCTGAAACCGCAAGGTCTAGGGCTTTGCCAGGGTGAGCTTTTCTAATGGATGAGTGTCCGTCGTCCGTCAACATTTTGATTCAAACGACATCTCCTCTGTAACCACTGGGCCAATGTTGATGAAACTATGCAGGGATGTTCCTTGCATGAAGCTCTACCACACTTGTTCAAAGAATTGTATTTCATGCAGAACTCGGGTTGCTATGGCAAAACATAGGAACAACTTTATAAAATATTCTCCTCTTAAACCGCAGGGCCTAGAGCTGAGATATTTGGCATGTAGCATTGCCTAGTGGACCTCTACTAAGTTTGTTTAAATCATAACCCCTGGGTCAACACTGACCCAGCCCGGGGTGGGGTTTCTTGATTTTACATAGGAAAAACTTTAAAAGTATTCTTTTCTGAAACCACAAGGTCTAGAAACTTAGATATTTAGCATATAGCATTGCCTTTAACCAAGATTGTTCAAATCATGACCCCCGGTTGAAAATTAACCCTTCCCGGGAGGGGGGATCACTTGATTTCGCATAGGCTTATAAAGTGGACCTCTATGAATTATATTAAAGTTATGACCCCTTGTATTATTGGCAATTGATATATAGGTGAGCGATATAGGGCCATCTTGGCCCTCTTGAGTAGATACATTTTTTAAAATTCTTTATTTCTGAAACCACAAGGCCTGTAGCTTAGATATTTGGCATGTACCATTGTCTAGTTGACATATTTCAATAATGTTCAAATCATGTTCCCCAGGTCAAAACTGACCCTTTCTGGTATTAGTGACCTTGTATTATAGCCAATGGTAGCCAGGTGAGCGTAATAGGGCCATCATGGCCCTCGTATTAATTAAATGATTTTATATACTATAAACAGTGTTGCTAATTATTGTTTTCGGAAACCACGTCTTTGAAGTACAGCAATTTTGTTAGGAATGAGACAACAATACATGAAGTGAATTACTAACTTGCACTCCTCAATAAAATCTCTAAAATGTGAGTGATCTGCTTTCACTAATATGCATGCTTTACTCACACTTCTTGAAATACTTCTGATACTGTTGACAAGAGTTAAATATTAACGACCATTTTTATATTCAATATTCGTTGGTAAAGAATACATTGAAGTATGCCTAAAGTCCATTAATCACAGCACTAACCAACAGCCAGACTTACATTCACTAGCTGTAAGAAATGCAGAAGACAAGGTACACATGCAGCATATGTATTCACTATATGAAGATTAATGCTATTGAAAATTGTGTAGGACAACATATAATGTAGAAAACAACACAAGACACTGAATGGACACACATATACATGTAAGTAATTGGTTGAATCCGAGGTTACCACGATGTAACATATAGTATAGGGTTAAATGTTTTGTAATATGACATTTTGCGATAGTATATACGGTTTTTAATGGTCGCATACATTTAAACGGCGATATTAAAAACCGTTTATTTGGTTGCAAAAGGTTAAAATCACTAAATCAGTTAACTATATTCTAACTTGTTTTTGTTGGAGTTTTTCACCCGTCTCAACTTTAACAGGTATGCAGTTTACCTAACGATTTTTCCGAGGAAGAACCAGTACCAGACTTCTTTTTTTTTTCTTTTTTCTTTTTGTCTGTCTAATCTCCTTTCTCCCCCTCTCACTTTTCCCTTCCCCCTCTTTGCAACATCCGCCCGCCCCAGTCATCGGCTATCCGTTCTCATGTACACTTCGCCTAACATTGCTGTATATAATTGTTCTACTGTAATTTTCACTTTTCACCTGCTTTTCGCCTGCATTTCAATTATTACTTTCTCGTTTTTCCCTTTGTGCGCTTATTGTCACGGGATAGATTTTCCCATGGTACTCTACGGTACTCTTTCACAATTTACTTATTACTTATAGCTATTACTGGGCTATTACTCAGCTACTACATCACTGTATACTCTAGACACGCAAGTTTATGCCCTTAGAATATCCGTTTACCAGCGTACTTACTTTCGGACTTTGTCACAAGTTAATTAGCAGAGACGTACTCGGTACTAATGGAGAAACTTTGAAATTTGACAAGGCAGTTGTCGAAAGATGATGAGGAATGATAGATGACAGATGAAATGAAATGAAGTGGAGAGTCCGCTTCCGGTGGGGTTCGAACCCACGACCCTCCGCTCTTGCGTCAAGCAGACCTGGGTTCAATTATTTTTAAAAGTAATTAATTAATTACAATTAAAACAGAAATTCTTCAATTAAATTACAATTATAATTACATGCTTTTTACAGAAGTAATTAATTAATTACAATTATGTTAAGGAAAACAATTATTTTTAATTATTTGGCAATATATTCAAAATTTCGCATAGAATCATGTTACTATCACACGGTGGAGAATCACATGATCAACATAATCTCTAAACAAAAGTATATATATGAAACGTGTTTAAAAATAATGAAAGCCGTTCAATTGTGAAAATGAAAAGTAGCCTATCTTATAACAACATTAATGTATTCTAGAACTACTCAGGTCTCAATAACAATCACCTTCTGATTGTGCTGAACACTTCAAAAATAAATTAGTTCAGTGTCCTGCAGTGTTAAATAAAATCGGAAGGAGACTATGATTGAGACCTGTGTAGTTCTAGAATACGTTAATGTTATATGATAGGCTAATTTCATATTTAAAGCTGAACAGCTTTCATTATTTTTTAACATTTTTCATAGATTTACTTTTGTTTAGAGATTATTTTGATCACGTGATTCCCCACCGTGTATCAATGACATATCAAAAATGCAGATTTATAATTCCTCATTGAATTTTGAAAACTTGAACACTTCAAGATTACATTAATACCTCTTTAGATGACAAGCAAGTGTGAAGTTTACACCCCCAGATGATAACAGCTACTGCACAATAACCTGAATTTTTGCCATATGTTTGTGACACTTTTCTGCATGTAATTAAAGAGTAATTGAATTTAATTGACAATTATTTTGCATTTGTTTGGATTTTAATTAATTAAATACAATTAAAATAATTGCTTTCTGCCTCAAATATTAATTATTTTTCAATTAGTTGAAAAACTGTAATTAATTATAATTAATTAAATTATAATTGTAATTGGACCCAGGTCTGGCGTCAAGTACACTAACTACTGAGCTATAGAAGACTCACTTGCAGACTACTTGCCTCAGTAAGAAACTGCCAACTTTTTCACATAAAGAGACATAGTCGGTAGTAGGGCTCGTACCCATGAACCTCAATCTACAAGAATTTACAGTGATTTCAGGTCAGCGATTCAAACCACTCGGCCACGGAGACGGACTGGAATATTCTAAGGCACGGTATGTTAAAGGCAATGATTAAAACACCGTTTGATTTTCCGACTGCATATACCTTATTTTGTGAATTTAATTGACGTAACTAAACGGAAACGACGTTTCAACGTTAGTGCGTTAGAATTGATTTGCAAGAGTATTATATCAGGATAAAGAAACAGTTCAAATTAACAGAATAAAATGCAAGATAAGATGTTAAGATTTCAGGGTATTTATATTTAGTGCTGGTGCTTCGAAATAGGGGTAACGTAAAACTATGCTTATGAACTGCTGTCTTTCAGGCGATATTATATAGCGGAAAAATTATGTCGCAAAGGCTCGATATTGAAGAATATAGACAACTCATTTCTAGTATATTTACTAACACCAAAAGTACATCGTTGTAATTAAGAAAACTTCTTTTTCATAAAATATATGACTACAAAGAAAACATTAAACATAATGCATACTTAAAAGCCATAAAACCACTACAATGGTACCTAATACAACACGTAATAGAACGTGTGCATGCATGGTATATAGTGTCAGTTAAAGATCATATTACTGTGGCCATAGTTGACTTGTCATACATGTGTATAGTTTCAGTTAAAGATCTTATTACTGTGGCCATAGTCAGTTAAAGAGCATACTACTGTGGCCATAGTTGACATGTCATACAGGTATATAGCGACAGTTAAAGATCATATAACTGTGGCCATAGTTGACTTGTCATACAGCTATATAGCGTCAGTTAAAGATCATATTACTGTGGCCATAGTTCACTTGTCATACAGGTATATAGCGT